>JAUMHH010161515.1:0-17540 GCA_032359455.1 Chlamys rubida | reverse complement strand
TACGAACTCATGTTGAAGTCAGTACGAGAGCTCATGTTGAAGTCAGTACGAGCTCATGTTGAAGTCAGTACGAACTCTTGTTGAAGTCAGTACGAACTGATGTTGAAGTCAGTACGAACTCGTGTTGAAGTCAGTATGAGAGCTCATGTTGAAGTCAGTACGAGCTAATGTTGAAGTCAGTACGAACTCATGTTGAAGTCAGTACGAGAGCTCATGTTGAAGTCAGTACGAGCTCATGTTGAAGTCAGTACGAACTCGTGTTGAAGTCAGTACGAACTGATGTTGAAGTCAGTACGAACTCGTGTTGAAGTCAGTACGAACTCATGTTGAAGTCAGTACGAACTCATGTTGAAGTCAGTACGAGCTCATGTTGAAGTCAGTACGAGCCCATGTTGAAGTCAGTACGAGCTAATGTTGAAGTCAGTACGAACTCATGTTGAAGTCAGTACGAACTCATGTTGAAGTCAGTACGAACTCATGTTGAAGTCAGTACCCTCTGATATCTAATTCAGTATCAGTTCATATATATTTTCAGTACCCGCTCATGTTGTAATCAATACTCACTTTAATTGTAACTTTATCAGCATAAGAAGCATTTCTTTTGACTAACAACATTTAGCTACCGAGGAATGCCGATTAGTACTGATAGGCCCATGTTGTTTTGTACGTTGGTCTATATTATTACTTATAGACTCCTGCTATTTTGTAATATAATCTATACAAAAACACTATGTTCTGTTTATTTCAAAGCAATCATTAGGTGTATATATATCTAGGACTTTAAATACCGGGAACCGAAGCAGGAAGTATAACCCCAATCAGTTCTCAAAACAATTTTGTGATATTGATACAACCCATCCAGGGTACATGTAGCTCACGCCCACCGTGGTACTATAAATCTACTAGGATCAGCTCTAATAGACCACAATATTATCTGATAATACACAAGTCGTAAGTGTGTATCTAAGATTCAACTTCAATTTAATTTGATGCTCGTTTACCTATTTATAGCTTCTTTTTTCAACTATGTGTATGTATAATGTTAAATTTGCATTGCAGCAAGAAGGGAGAAATGGCGAGTAAGAAGACATTATCAAAACTAAAGACGGATCCGAAGATTAAATACAAACCACCCGGGTGCATAGATGCGACACGGCTTGGCATCCAGGTAAAGTGTCTTATTTAAGAAAAAACGTATATGCGTGTAGTACGTTTTGAATCTATAACGTGAATGTGAGACGGCCTGACATTTTGGAATTCCGGGGTCTATTTTCCACCATAATATACAAACATATTTTGACTTTATCTATTCTACCAAATACAATGTAATGAAAGTCTTTTTCGTGACTACCTCAGTTTCCATACACCCTTTAATAAGCAAACTTACCTAGATAATCCAATAACTATAGCTAGGCTGTTTGTTGCGCGTGTAACCGGGATGTTTTTATGTCTTCATTTCACAACGAGCTGTGCGTTTTTATCATTTCTGACCCTGTGGACAGTTGACCTAGTTTGTCGATTAAAAGATCCCTGTGCGGCTGCCAGAAACGGTATATATGCATTGACTTCAAATTGTTATACTTTTGCTCTAACCGACTGATCCAACTGGCCAATGGAAGAGTTGATGCGCAACTGTGCTATAATTGTATCCAAAACGAGGGGAAGTTACTATATATAAAATAAACCACAGTGCATTGGCACAGGGATCCTACACCTGGTTATATATTATGGGAATAGTTTGCGTTTTTAGTGTCCATTCGGTCGACAGGCGATGAACAATAAGCACCGACGGCAGGCATTATACCAGATGTTTATTTCAATCTTAGACTATCAAAATCACCAATATATCCACATCGCTTTCAAACGCGTGAAATCAGCGTTTAACAGATTAACAAATATTGTTTGAAGTCACCTTCGCGGAAAGTCCGACGAAACATTCTGACCATGAACTTCATAAGTTTCAAGTAAATCATAAAGGTGAAATAGGAAAGGTTTTTGTTTCTTGCTAGCAAATCTTCAAATACATACGAAATTAAATGTGTGTACCCTCAATCGACAAGAGATACCAGTCCCGTGGCTCGCTTGTTTGTATTTGCGGGGGAGGTTTTTGGGGGAGTGTTGCACACACATTCTATGGTTATTAACAACGGAAAAGTGTCGTAACATCGGAGACGTGGTAGAATAACATAGAAGGTTATCATTTATGTCTCAGGATTATACAAATTCTGTAATGTTGGTATTACATGTTTTCGATTGTTTTGTACCAATAACAATCTGTGAATTATTCTTGTGTGTGACGCTATTTGTTATATTTTGTCTGTCTTGCTCTTTTAAAATATCGTATCAGGTCCTGAAACGCAGAAATTGAACACACGGTACCTAAAGAAATGTTCTCAATTTGCTTTCAGAAGAAAAATATGAAAGATACACCATACATCCTGGTAGCTGCTATCGACTTCGGAACAACTTTCTCTGGTTACGCCTTTTCAACACAATACGAGTATAAACGATCACCATTAAAGGTGTCAAATATGAATTGGACTGCAGCATCAGGCAACCTTTTGTCTTTGAAGACTTCCACGTGCATTTTGTTCAAACCAGATGGCAGTTTTCATTCGTTTGGATTCGATGCAGAAGATAAGTACGCTGACCTGCTTGACGAACAGAAACACCAGTCCTGGTACTTCTTTCGACGATTCAAAATGAGCCTATACGAACAGGTAATGTCACTCATAGGGATCTGTGTATATTGTTCTCAATATTTAAGAAAGATAAAAATGCGCTAAAACCTTAATACGTATCTTTGATCAGGACTCTAGCTTTGTGGTTTTCACAAACTATCTATAACAGACAAAGTATTCATACCAAAGCTATAGCATAGGGACCGTCTTTGTAACAGGAGCGACACATTCAGAACACCTGGTGCTGGCTCAAGTGTCTTGTTTGTTTATTCATTTATCGTGGCGGCTCCTACTGTTGTGGTATCTCCTCGGCTCCTATTACTAAACGTTCGACTCAGTGTTCCAGTTAAATATTTCATAATTTTCACCACTGCAATTGGTAAATAATAGCATCATTAAATGTGTATGCACATAAATCCCGTATGGGTCTTTACATTAATTAGGTAGTGCTTGTGAAGTTCTGCACCAAACAAATATCAGAAATATGCTAATTTTCTTCTGAAGGATATTGCAAGGACAATGAAGATAAAAGATCAGAATGGAAGGGATATGCTGGCAATGAATGTGTTTTCAAGCTCTATCCGCTTTCTGAAGGAGCATTTACTGGCAAAATGCCAGGAGAGAGGCACAGAGGTCCTGATGTCAGATATACGATGGGTTCTGACTATGCCGGCTATCTGGAGCGACAAGGCAAAGCAGTTCATGAGAGAGTGTGCTGAAAAGGTGAATTGTCCAACGACTTGTGCTGAATATGTTAAACAAAGAACATATATATTACCCACTTTACATCAAATGAAATATGTTTATCAATACCACTTGTACTATGATTATTTGCAATATTACTTATTAGAAATCATCGCCAACTTTGCCCGATGGAGCCAATTTTGTCAGAATGACAGATGACATATATTGATACAGTTCCTGACCTTGTTTTAAAATAATAAAGCAATCAATTAAATACACACGTTTGTATATCAACTCAAACGTTCGTGCGATAATTATAGATAAAATACATACATGTAATACACTAACAGCCTTTTTTATACACTGATATAAAGTTGTACTGTACAATACTATATACATATGTTGGTATGACGTTACCTTGTAAGCTAGGCGTAACTGGAACGAAATCAATGTCTTTTATAAATGCAATTGAAATCTTAATTAGTATTTAACCAACGGAGTCCGGGTTGCGAATGTTTAATTTTTGCATTTCTGAATGTATTTTATAAACTCTAATGTGACGTTGTCGATGGTGGTTTGTCTGAGTAATGATATTTATTTTTTATCTATCTTTGATTATTATTGTTTTACAGGCTGGGATACCTGGTCCACAACTGGTAATGTCGCTTGAGGCTGAAGCTGCCGCTCTCTACTGCAAATACCTTCCAGTCAGTGATATGACTGTCGGCAAAGCAGGCAACGTCTCTATCTTCAAACCGGGGGCCAAATACATGGTGCTAGATGTCGGTGGTACGTGTTACTGGTATTCGTTATAGATATAATCAGATATTCCCTACGTGGATTTTTTCCATGTACTCCGGTTTCCTCCCACATAAAAACTCCCGCGCGCTAACAGTTCGGCCAACAAGAGTGATTCATATAAGTTGAAATTAATAACTAAAGTCTAATGTTTTAAATTCGATATCCCTATTTGTATACAAACAGGGACAGAAAAGATCAAAAAGGGAAGCTCCATCCTCACCCTACACCAAGTGGGGAAAGAAATTACTTACAGTTTATAAACAATCATCCTCGACATCCAGGGGTTACGATCACTTTCGCTCTCTGCTAGCTATTTGATTGGTGTCAGGTAAAAAAAACCTGACCAATCACTAGGTCGATACTTGTCCTTTGAAGATTACAGAGGCGCGACTCCCGACTTCAAAGCCAATAAGTTTTATCGTTATGCGACCGCGAGATTCGTTTGAAGTACATCAAATGATCAAACTAGCCTTCTTGTCTCATCCACAATGCGGTGCACACTGAGCCTTCGATTTTGCTATCACATATTCCAGGGGTGCAGAGAGCGGAAGTGAGCGTTACCCCTGGATATCGAGGATTAAACAATACAACACAGACAATAATCCCGACAATTATATTTAAGAAATCTATATAACGACATTTTTTCATTTGCAATCACGTTTAACGCATTTATGCAATGTATTCTAATGTCTCGTTTCTGCTTTTCGTATATATGTCAACATATCACCGAACCCCTTTATAATGCCAACAGTTTGATTGAGACAGATGTTTTACTGAAACATAACTGTCATAACTATTTTTGCCATATGTGAATGTTACTTAAAATATGTGTGTTTATAACGACATTCGCCAGCTTATCCCTACCTGACTACCATCAATATATAGCTGTTCGTTTATTATGTCGGCAAATGCAGAATTATCATAATTGATATAAAAATTGGCGTTCTTAATCATTAAAACTTACACAAATAATCAGAAAGATCGCATAGTTAATTTTTCATTTTTAATCAACTATCAAATAATTCTTTATAATAGCTAATTGAAACAATATTTGTTATTTTAACGACATTGTATATTAAGTTATCTTCACTGAAAATTCACATGTTAATCCTTATGATGTATCTTAGAGTATTTTAGCGATACAGAAACATGGCATAACATATTCTGAGTAAATATAGAAATAATAATAAATGGCTGAACTCCTTGTGTCTGGAGATAGTACATTAGTGGTAGCTGTGTGCAACGTCGATGTTGTTATTGATTGAGGTATCAGGAGTTTGTTGATTCTCCTGACGTGTGTCAACAATCACCTTGCAGTTGCACCTTAACGTTACTTCCATTATCAGTTTGAATAGGTAATATGAACTGTACATCTTCAAATGTGCTATTTGTTTTCTTCAGGAGGAACTGTCGATATCACAGTCCATCAGGTTGAGGACGGGCTGCAGCTGAAGGAAATCCACATGGCAAATGGTGGAGATTGGGGAGGAACAATGGTAGACACAGAATTTGAGAAATTGCTGGTCAACATTTTGGGGCAGGATGTTTTTGATAAATTCAAACGTGAGAATGTTTCAGATCTATTGGAACTTCAAAGAAGTTTTGAAACCAAAAAGAGATGCATACATTCTGCTTCTGACTCGAAGATAACCTTCACACTCCCATGCAGTTTGCTTGATATCTTTGAAGAGATTAATCCAGGAAAATCCGTAGAAGACAGAGTGGCAACTAGTAAAGACTATGCAAATAATCTGACCTGGAAAAATGACAAGCTGCGTATTAAATCAGATATTGCTAAGACTTTGTTTGAACCGTCTGTCCGCAAGATCATAGACCATGTTAAAGAGCTCCTTCAGAAGCCAGCGGTAGCGGACATCGACGCCATCATCTTGGTAGGTGGATTCGCCGAATGTCCTATTCTTCATGACGAAATATCAACAACGTTTCAAAACAAACGGCTCGTGATTCCAAACCAAGCTGGACTTGCTGTACTCATTGGAGCTGTCATCAATGGTCATGAGCTAGAAGCTGTTACCGAGAGGATCAGCAGACTAACCTATGGCGTTGGTGCGGGTGTACCTTTCATACTTGGATTACACGATCCGCAGTTAATGTTTTTAGGAGATGATGGAATGCCACGCTGTGCCAACGCCTTCTGTACACATGTGAGGATTGGGGATGCAGTACCTGTCGGCCGCAGAGGCGAATCACAACGCTATGTGGTAGTTGCACGAGATCAGAAAACGCTCCCAGTGCGATTGTTCACCACCAAAGATACGAATCCAATGTACGTTTTGGAGGAGGGCGTTGAAAGTATTGGAGAACTGATAGTTGAAATGCCCGACACGACAAGAGGATTGGATAGGGGAGTGGATGTGGTATTAACGTTTGGTGGAGCGGAGATCGAAGTCACAGCGTTCGATATGCACACAAAGAAGGAAACCAATGCCTATTTTAACTTTTTAGGATAACTACATTACATTGAAAGACTGATAAGTCAATATTGTTTGACAGGATATGCACAAGTTAGACATAAATGTTCCACAACATACCGAGATGATATAAATTAACTTTTTTTATTTACGTTGCTGTGAATGCCATTATGAATGTGGAAAGTGTAACAATCCAACTTGGCAGCTATAATCATAAATAAAACACAACTTGTTTGCAGAATTTGTATTCATTTGCAATCATGTTTACTGTCCAAGTCCTGCAGATTCGAATCTAGGTCATTGCTTGAATGAATATTTATCAAACCTCTGAAATCCACGAGTCAATCCAAACCCACTTATTCTAGCCGAATCGTTCTTAGAAAATTTCACACAGTTTTCAATCGACATACAACGAATCCTGGCGATAACTTGGTTAGGTAATACACGTTGGAACCATATGTTAAGGGAAATAACATTCGATCTATTTCAGAAGTTGTAATGAGATATGTTTGTGATATTCTATCGATTTCAGACATTGTAATGTTATTAAATATGTTTGTGACCTATTTTTTAAATTGTTATTAGATACGTTTGTGATATTTTTACTCTCTGTTCAATCTATCTAGAATTGAATTCAATCGAACGAAATAAAATTGAAATCGTTTATTCACGCCTTCTTTTTAAATCGTATATGATCAGCTGTAACGGATCGTCCTGGCTGTGTGGAGTATGGTGTGACATACGTTATCAGAAATGATACAATTCTATGACGTCAACTATTTATAGGCCGAGGTCTGTAACACTTTTCTATTCATAGAACGAGGTCTGTAACATATTTACTGACTCGTCACATGACGTCGCTCCTCCAATCAGGGCTGGGAATTAGCACCAGTCATATAATAATTGTCATTAATGACCTCATTCTCTTACAGAGTTATCTGTATCATTAAACACTGATCAATCCTAGAACTATTTAAACATATTTGGAAGGATGGTGTTTTCACACAAAGAAACCAGAGCATATAATAGTCAGTCTAGTTATTATATAAAAAAATGTTTCGGAAATATTAAACTCTAAATATTCCAATACGTCTATGTACATTTTTAAACAACTTAAAATGAATAAAGGTGTATCTTGAAATCTTCAAAGTGTATTTTGGTGCTAATGTCCTCATGTATGTCTAATGATATTTAGAATCCTCTGATTATATGTATGAGGCATGGAAAAACCAGATTGTATCTCTGAAGGGGTTGAATGTAACTCTTTATGTAAAGTATAGGGTACGTATACGGACTAATTGCCCAATACACGGGGTGTCTGGTTGGCTGATTCCCTGAACGCATGAGGACATGAACTCCAAATTACACACATGGAATCAAATGTCACACCACATATTTATATGTACCTCTCAGACATTCGGCTGATTTTAAAAGCGTCGCATATAACTATTGTTACAATTTTACTTCCTGGTCAGTACTATTAACCATGGGTGGGGATGTACGTGTATATCAATATACACCAGCAACGTGCCAAAGTGTATTGTTTCCTCTAACAATCAGTATGACGAAATAGTTTTGTAAAAATGGTCGGATAACACAACGACGAGACGGTAAGTATCAAACTATAGTGTACACAAAACAATCATTCGCCATATTTGTTTATAGCAAAGTTACTGGTGGTTTGAAACTGTTAATTAATTTGGTTGTTTATTATATATTTATTTTATCAAAAGGCATGTTAATTTTAATTAAAATCATTAACAAACTTCTGTTATAGCCAATCTAGCGACATTTTGAACATAACACTATGGGCAAGGAAATGCGGTATTGTGTTTAATTAATGATTCTGAGCGGGTTGGTCAAGTGGTTAACACAGTTAACTTCGATCCCCGAAGTTGTCGTACGCAATATTCAGAGAAAGTGTTTTTCTCCTGCCCACACAACTCCAACAACCCAGGTGGAGTATACAATGGTCTGGGGTGGATGTTGCGTTATCTGTGCTCTGGCATTCAAGTGAGGTGGCACTATAAATGATACCGTTAGAAGTACTGTCCCACTACAAACATAACACACGCAGGCATTCGCACATGGGGAGATATTAGCCAGGTGGTATAGGACTAGTAGTTAGCGCCTGATAAGGCAGCTCCTGAGACTTCCTCAAAATTATATTGATTAATGTATATGCTAATTTTTTTCATTGTATTAAATTGTATATCTATGTACTGTAAAGCGCTTTAGAGTGGCTTATGTTAGCTAGATAGGGCGCTGTATCAAATGTTGTATATTTATTTATTTTATTTTACAAAATACACAAAAACAAGACATAGAATGAGCAATCTGTATCAATTTTGGATTTCACCTAAGCATTTAACGACTTGATATTAAGGAACCGAAGTCAAGCGTACAAAGTCGTTGTCTTTTCTGTCGCCATTTTTATGGGGATTCCTCGTAAACAAATATGCGCTCGTGCAGAGCGTGAAGGCTGCCTTATTTACTAAAAATGTTTTGAGGTAAAGTTTGATATTTCCTAAAAGTATGTATCCCTTTCACTTACGATATACACATGTGAATTTTAAGACAGTGATACAGTGCATCGAAACATGGATTGTAAATCTTTCTTAATAATTGCTTCAGATGGAGTTACAAGTTTCTCAGAAGACGCAGCCTAGGATACTTGTGAGTCCTGATATGTAACGTCTTGTTTTTATTCTATATGTTGTTTGGTAGTCAGTTTATTGTTAATATAAATAGGAGAATGGATTTTTTTTTAGTTTTTAAGTTCAAACCCTTAGAGGAGAATGCCTTTCTATCATTTGTGACACGGTAACAAAAAATAACGATTGAAATATTTGGTTTCCAAAACATATTTCATCAATAAAATATTCTGATAGATTTTCATGCATAACAGGTTCAGTTGAACATAAAATATCGAATTGTTTTCATTGGTTTATTACAGAAAAGAGACCTGAAGAACAGTCCATACATTTTAGTGGCAGCATTGGACTTCGGCACAACCTACTCGGGGTACGCATTCTCATCACGGCTGGAGTATACCAAAAACCCATTGAATATCAGTACACTCGTATGGCAAGCAGGATCTGGAAATCTCGCTTCCCTAAAGACCTCTACATGCGTTCTGTTTAAACCAGACGAAAGTTTCGACACGTTTGGTTTTGAAGCCGAAGACAAGTACGCCAAGCTGATAGACGAAGATAAGCACCATGACTGGTTCTTTTTTAGACGCTTTAAGATGTCACTGTATGAGCAAAAGGTAAATAAGTACTTTATTTACATTGTATACATGACAGTAACAAAGATACATGAGACATTCAACTGAACCAAATTAACTCTTAATTAGATATGTTAAAACGTATGTTTTAGGATATCACCAGATCCATGAAATTGTACGCACAAAATCAGAAACCAATGCTGGCAATGAAAGTGTTTGCGGAGGCAATTAAGTACCTGAAGGACCATCTCCTTGGTACTTGTGAGAAGAGGGGATTAGAATTGCTGATGTCTGACGTTAGATGGGTCCTGACAGTGCCTGCTATTTGGAATGACCGAGCAAAACAATTCATGAGGGAATGCGCTCAGCAGGTAGTCGACAATGACTTTTTCTCGAGTACATTTATTATTTAATGTGTAAATCGTAATTGCTATACTACAATAAGAAGTTCATTTCTTAAAATTACAATATCCATTTCTGACTTATGTCACGTGAACCATGAGGAAATGTTAAATGTCAAAATCAAGATGAAATCAATGTCGTTTGTATGACATTATGTAAGCTCAATGGAGTTATATCAAACCCGTTGATCATAAGTCTAAGCAATTATAAATTTCAATAACAGTAATCATATCTTTGTTCAGGCTGGTATCCCAGGCTATCAACTCGTCCTGTCGTTAGAAGCCGAGGCGGCTGCTATGTTCTGTAAATACCTACCGCTGAAAGATATGACTGTTGGAACAGGGGGAGACAACTTAGCGGTGTTTCGACCTGGGTCGCGATACATGGTGGTGGATGTTGGGGGTAAGAACCTGTAGAGACGAAGCGTTAATTATGTTGTTCGCATACATAAAGATATCAATCTTACTAAATGAATCACTGCATATGTGTGTATCGCGTACACTCATACGTACACGTACGACTTTTCATGGTGACAAAAATGAGCATGTACATGTAGCATGTTTATAACATATAACAGGAAAGATTATTTCAATTTGTTATCATTGTTATAATTGTTTTCTATCTATTTGTTTTAACTTTACAAAATGACACATTACAGCAAAATATATCAAAATAAATCACAATACATAACAAAGTTAAATACAGGTTAATTAACATGAGAACGGGGAGCTTTAAAAATGGTAGTTTTACCACAGTTGGTTTCTTAGTATAGGTGGTCTCTTAGGGTGATTATATTGGTCAATATGGCAGTAAAAGTAGCATTCTCTTTGGACTGTCGTATTACTATTCTGATTAACAGCTTGACATGTGATGCTATACGATTCACTTCTTTTCGTTTACATGTAAAAATATTTTAACCTCGTAAGAACTTTATGTCACTGAAGTAAGTTTTTCACTTCAATGTAAAGCCCTTTACCTATCAACTTTTATCTATGATTCGATATTTGTCAATTAATGTACTCTCCATTTCAGCGCCAAATAATTATTGTAAGACAAAAACTATGTCATAATGATACGCTAAATTCGTTTGTATTGTTGAAATGCGAAAGCAGTTGAGTTTTTTAAATCCCTTTTCCTTGATTTTAAATGGAATTCCTTGCACGAATCTCTACGAAGAGCTTGGCCCCGATCTTCAGATAGTTATACTTACTATATATTAAAACACTAGAGGGGGCCATTTTACTAAGATTAAAAAAAGGTACATGGATTTTAGTACTTTTTGAATTACATTGTATTATCATGTTTATTTGTGGTGGTGATATAAAATGAAATAGTTTCTTGTCGAATTTTAATTTCTATACCGACGTAATGTTACTGGTTTTTATATTTACTTTTATTATAATTGTTTACATTTTAGGAGGTACTGTTGACATCACTGTACACGAGGTGCTGCCAGGTCTGAAGCTGAAGGAAGTCCACATGGCAAATGGAGGGGACTGGGGCGGGACCACTGTAGACAAGGAGTTTGAAATGCTTCTTTCCGAGATTTTGGGAGTTGATGTATTTAATAAGTTTAAGCAAAAACATGTTGCTGACTACCTGGAGCTACAAAGGTCTTTTGAGACTAAGAAAAGATCAATCTCGTCTACGACAGATGCAAAGATTACGTTTACTCTGCCAATAAGTCTGATGGAAACTTTTGCTGAGGTGCTTCCAAATAAAACCGTGGCGGAAAATATATCCTCTAACAAGAAGTATGCAAATAACCTCACGTGGAAGATGGATAGGCTGCGAATCAAACAATGTTCCGACAATCCGTCCAGAAGATAATAGACCACGTGGTGGAGCTGATGAAACACACAGAGGTAGAACAGACTCAGGCCATCCTGCTCGTCGGCGGATACTCGGAATGTCCTCTGCTACAGACAGACATTTCCGCCAAGTTTCCGGACAAACGTCTCATTATTCCACACGAGGCTGGTCTTGCTGTGCTGAAAGGTGCCGTCATCAACGGACATGAGCTAGACACAATCACGGAAAGGATCAGTAGGTTTACATATGGCACAAAATTAAGAGGTGATGTATTCAGTGTACATGCACAGAAAGGACAGTCTATTCCTGTATGGGAGAGTTTAGAAACCAAACATTATTATGTCGTACACGCCTTTCAAACACGTGCGATTATCAAAATCTTCATTTCGCCCAACCCATCACCCAAGTATGTGACAGACGAGGGTTGTGAATGTATTGGTTCACTTGAAATTGAAATGCCCGACACCAGCAAAGGGAGGGATAGAGGAGCAGACGTCCAGTTTACATTCGGTGGTGCGGAGATAGAAGTCCAGGTCAAGGACAGAGATTCAGCTGAGGAAAGAGAAGCTTACCTCAATTTTCTTGGTTGACAGCAACAGTAAAACCGAATAAAATCGTTTAATATTTTGCACATGCGTCAATTTTAATTTATCAAATAGATAAACGTTTAGCGGACAAAAAACCACAAAGGTGTTTTTAATAAACGGAAACATTTGCGTATCTGATTTTCCGGTATTTTTGTGAAACTTCCATCTTGTCTGTGCCTCCCATTGTGTTAGCATAAAATATCACTCGACACAACTCCTGTGGTGTAGCAAAGTTCTCAGTAATTGTTGCTGACTTTATCGTTTTATTGAATTACAATTTTAACAGTATTTACAGTATTCAACATTCAACCTATTACAAAATGATTCAGCCTGTGCTGTTTGGGAAAATACCAATAACTTGTTGTAACATTCGTCTCCAGGGTTAAAGGGCCAGTGATAAAGCTTGTGTTTGGTACCATACAAAAGTAGTAATCACCAATACTTTATGCATCATAAATAATCAACAAAGATTCCAATTTCAGAATTTTCTACACGGTTTAATACAGATACACGTTTTTCAAACTCTGCACACATTGAACGCATTATCTTGACCCTCTCATAATAAGTGTTTACTTAAGTGTTTGTTATATCATAACAATATTGAGAGAAATAAAAGGTCGGAGCGGAGGTTGTACGTTGTAACATTGTACATTAAAATGTATGGATAATAAAATAAAAAATATGAATTAAATCAATTATCTTTTCTTTCATATATCAAAGGGACAGATAAACATATATTAAACACATGTCACTGCTTTTATTTCTGTGGAAAATGTTATGAATGTATCATAGCTTTGTTTTTAAATGTGTGTCCTAAATATAATGTCTTTGTCTATCCTCGACGGACAAAATGAAATCAACGGTAGGTATATAATTTTGGAATTCAATTACATTCCGGCTTCAAATGCCACAGAATAAAAGTGTGTTCCCACAAATCTTCAAAGTATGGCTTCCATAATTCCATAGGGTTATAACACCACAGACATAGTTTGGTATTAAGTCTTTAGGCAGTAATCAAAATATAGAAAATAAAAACGCTCTTACTGCTGACGATATGAAGTAAGGAAAGTCGTAACAGTATCGTCCCCTACGTGAAAGGCTCATACATAGAGGATCTGTCATAAGTTTTCCTTCATATTAGATTGATGATACAAGATTTATAATACTCGTTTTAGAATGTTCATGTTTGCGAGCCTCTGGTGAGCAAATATGAAAAATGTTACATGGTGGGTTTGAACCCTCTGGGGTCTGAGGGGCGGGGCCTTATAGTTGTTAAACTTAAGACTTATTATAATATGAAAGAAAACGAATGACAAAATCTTTTTATCTTATAATACAAAGTAAACGGTAAAATTGTGATCTGTAACGAATATTTAGCACTTGGCCGCCTCTGAAACGATGAAAAATTGCGTCCGCTTCACAATGACGTGACATCACATTGATTGTTCCTATTCGATTGTGACGTCATTTCCGGAGTGATATTACACAGGTTACATAAACATAATTTATGTGATGGCTTTGACACTGCATAACACGGTATTCATATGATAAAAGAGGTTACGACCCTGTCAGATGAACATCAACGAAACCCATCTATAAAGCTACCAGTAAGCTACATGTAAGGATATAGTACATGTCAGATTTCGATTTGTTGTAGGGCCATGCATGGTCGACATCTCTACGAATAAAGACTTGTGCATCACGCATTTGATCGTACATATTGTAACGGGAGATAGGATGACGGGTGTTACATGTTGTGAGGGAGACATCATGACGGGTGTTACATGTAGTGACGGAGACATCCTGACGAGTGTTACATGTGATGAGGGAGACATCATGACGGGTGTAACATGTTGTGACGGAGACATCATAACGGATGTTACATGTAGTGACGGAGACATCATAACGAGTGCTACATGTGATGAGGGAGACATCATGACGGGTGTTACATGTTGTGACGGAGACATCATGACGGGTGTAACATTTTGTGAGGGAGACATCATGACGGGTGTTATATGTTGTGACGGAGACATCATGACGGGTGTTACATGTAGTGACGGAGACGTCATGACGGGTATTACATGTTGGTACGGGAGACATCATGACGAGTGTTACATGTTGTTTATGGGAGACATCATGACGGGTGTTCCATGTTTTGACGGGAGATATCATGAAGGGTGTTACCTGTTGTAATGGAGACGTCATGAAGGGTGTTACATGGGTTTTTTTACGGGGGACATCATGACGGGTGTTCCATGTTTTGACGGGAGATATCATGAAGGGTGTTCCATGTTTTGACGGGAGACATCATGAAGGGTGATACATGTTTTGACGGGAGACATCATGTATCATGTTTTTATTGATTGGAGACATAATGTCGGATGTTATATGTGGTGAGGGAGACATCAACGCGGGTGTTACATCATGTCTCCAGTCACAACATTTAACACCCGTCACGTTGTGTCCGTTACAGCATGTAAAACCCGTCCCATTGTCTCCGTCACAGCATGTAAAACCCGTCCCATTGTCTCCGTCACAGCATGATTCATGCTGTGAAGGAGGAACCATGACGGTTGTTACGTGTTACATTACCATATCCTAGAGGGAGGTGTCTTCACTCAAACTTTTAGAACATATCCAAGTTAATCATATATAATGTTCGGGAATCCGTTATTGACATATATAAACATACTCCATTCAATACATGCGTTATTATTTTAATACTTTGATAATACTGTGTCTCAATGTTTTGTTCTGAGCCATGTTTGAAAAATAATGTGTCTCGATATTTTGTTCCGAGACATGTTTTGAATGATAATTTGTCTTGATATTGGCCCAGTTCGAAAACTATTGTATTGACTCTCAACAGGCATTATATTCCTGCCACATTTTAGTGCAAAGTTTTTAAAATTTCTGAAGGTTTTTTATCCGTAATGCAAATAATGGTTATAAAGGTTCGCCGTGGATGCAACGTCTATACCATCTATACAACTTCTCGAGGATCAATAGAATATCAAATGTTTAAATACTACATTTAATTATGCATATACGTCTGTGGAACAGATATAACTAATAAGTACGCATGTATGTAATCTAGAGGTTATTTTATATGTACCTATTCGGTAAAAATATAGGTTGTAGTATGAAGGTCTGAAAACCGAAAGATTGAAGACCAGTAATAACATTTCTTTAAACAAACTGGGTTTCTACTTCCTGGTTAAGTCATTACCGTCGGCCTTGGAGAGATACGTGTTTATCAACGAAGACAACTTTTATATTGTACCGTTACCTCTGGCAATCAGCATGACCTGGCAGAACGTTTGGTAGAGTTGTCGGCTGATAACCACTGCGGTGAGTATCGATATAAATAATGAGTATCATCATCACAGCAGAGAAAGGTCTGGGTAATCGGTCATCATGTGATTTTTAATTTTTGTATCATTATCTTCCCACTCAAATTTCAATTTAATTTTTGTATAATTCATATTATATATGATATATTCCACCATATTTGTTTTCGTCAATTGTTAGCTCATTTAAAATCAAAACAAATGGCTTTTGTAGTGTATTTAGTACAGAACATTACACTGTTGATAAGGGCAGGTAGACTTTTGTAACATAAGTTTGTGCCCACACAATAAACCTAACAAGCCATCTACGTGTGTGGAATACATACCCATCAGGATATATTTAACTTTTTAAATACCCTATATTACCTAATATTTTAGCTACCAAACAGTGCGTCTTGTTATGATAGGTTGCCATTAGCAGGGGTCTTTACTGGCGAAATGATTGCGCATGCTTCACAATTATTATACTTGCTTATCGGAAACGTATACAAAATATCTTGCCAATTAACTTTTCTACATTTGTTGCGTCGGGCTTCATAAATGTTACTGATTACGTCAAACAAATCAATAATAAAAAAAAATAGTATAAGTGTTAGGTTGTATACAAATATTTTCACAGCGTCATAATTATCCTTTAATTCATTTTTTTTCAAAATGTCTACTTTTATAGTTTATAATTTTTGAATAGGGACCTCGGAGCGATAAACAATTTACCAACAATCTTTTCAAACACGAATTGGTTTGTTTCTATGTAGAATTTCGTTCATTTTGACCAATTCGCTTAATTGCTTATATATAACAAAACATGAAGACTAAATTTCGCTAGCACTTTTTTCTGAAGAGCCCCAAGATGGGCGAAAGTGCTCGTGGTTTGTTTTATATTTATTTTTACCGTCACATGAACGTTTAAAACGTTTTACCGCTATATATATGCTCAATCCATCGCTATATAGTTTGTCATTACCGGTACATTTAAAATGTTCATTATAATATTTACCCACTTTTCTGAAAATATACACTTCTCATCCACTCATGATGCCGATACAGAAACATTAATGCAGTCACATAATTGATCGTTACAGAGGTACATAGATAGCTACTCATCCATTGCTTCAGATGGAGTCACAAGTTTGTCAGCAGACACAGCCTAGGATACTGGTGAGTCATGATATATACTTGCTTTTTATCATTACCGTTACCTGGTTTGACAGTTAACACATATATAACTATACATAAACCGCTGGGAAAGTGTCAGTTCTTACATTTCTATTTTAAGGGGACAATATTGAGACGTACGAACACAGTTAACGCTTCATTACTTTTGTTGTTGTTGTTCTCGGTTATTTTTATTTTAAAAGATATTTCATCAATAAAACATTCCGATTGATATTCAAACCCAACATACTATAATGAAAATAAAATGCTGACAGCCATCAATTAATTGTTAAGTTGTTATGCATTACAGAAGAGAGACCTGAAGAACAGTCCATACATTTTAGTGGCAGCATTGGACTTCGGCACAACCTACTCGGGGTACGCATTCTCATCACGGCTGGAGTATA
>JAUMHH010161504.1:0-17542 GCA_032359455.1 Chlamys rubida | reverse complement strand
CTCTCACAAACCAATGACGTAACAATCAATACCTGTTCACAAGAGAAGATAACTCTGCAATACGCAAAGACGGAATAGTCCTGATCGATTATCATTGCTGCTACAGGTAACTTGTGACTGAATATGAGCTGGATCAATACTTTTCATATAATATTTTGAAAGAAAGGATGAGCCCCATATTCTATGCCATTAGTATTAAAGCCATTTTGGTCTCTGTGGAGTATAACATATAGATAGATAGATAGTATAAATGTTGTTCTTCATTTACACGTATCTGTTTACACATCTCCATCTTTAATACAACCAGCTCCCATTGTTCCCTTTCTGTTACAGAACAAAACTAACTCACTCACAGTCAACATCAGACCAGCTAGAAAGAGAAAGGCGTGAAAACTCGGAACTAAAAAGTAAAGTGAACAAAGTAGAAACAGAACTCAACAGTTACATGGGAAATGAACATGAAATGACTGATGAAAACATCAGATTACGCAATCAAGTAGAACTCTTAAAGGAGGAAGTGAAGCTTACAAAAGATCAGTTACATAGAATTCAGGATAACCACGATTTAATAGTAGCTCAGCAAAAAACTGCCTTCACGGACGACAGAACACAACTTGAATTACGTGTACATGAACTTGAAAACAAACTTGGCATAGCCCAGAAGAAGTATCAAAAGGCTTGCAGTGTATACAAGAAGGTAAGATTGCTGAGAGAAGTGTTAATTACATGTATTGCATTGCAGCACAATGCTTCTGTATCAGTAAGACACTGAGTTTGTCTCAAACTGAATTTGAGCTTAAGGATTTCTGATCAACTGCCAAAAACTAGATTTAAAGTGGGACTATTTTTTTCGGCATGACTTTAGATTTGACTTTAAACTATTTCTAAAAAGAAAACCATACCTTGTGGGTTTTTTATGCCCAATTATTAAATAAGAAATACACAAAATATAATCAACAACAGTGTTCTGAGTTAAAAAAAATTAGTAAGGCTAACCATCTGAGCTACCTGGTCAGCAGAAGTGTCCTGGCTCAACTGTGCTAGTCATATTGAAAACGAAATTAAGGGGAGGTTACTGTATATACAAAAACAACAGTGCTGTGGGACCCTTGAGTCTCCCTACAAAATCTGTGTTAGTTTGAGCTCAGCTTTAGGCTGGGCAATAGTTTTTGGGATAATGTCTAATAGTAAACAGTGCACCTTAATAGTATGGCTGAATAAAGTGGTTGATAGTTTGGTTAATGTCTAAAAGTAAACAATGCACCTTAATAGTATGGCTGAATAAAGTGGTCGATAGTTTGGTGAGGTACAGAGTATCTTAAAAATACAGGAGAAGTGAGATAATTAGCTTGAACTATATAATTTAATGTCTATTTAATATTCAAAATGCAGATTTATGTAATAAGTTTAATTCTTTAATTACTATATATAGACATGAGTATATTTATATACCAACTAGTATAATTGGAATATTTACTAGGTTGGTAACAACAACTTGTTAATTGATGAACATTCCTTGTATTGTGATGCGCCAGGCTCAGTAGCACTATTGATAAATTTCCTGTGTTATTTGTGAACAGTATAAGAAACGCAGTCGGCATGTCGTGGAGAATACTCGGGACCGACTTCAGCTGATGGAGGCAAAAAACGAAGAGCTACAGTTGGAAAAGAAAGCTCTAGAGTATGTATATGTATTGAGTAATTTGATTATTGTAGGCACAAATCGGTATGTTTAGCTGTCTGTCACTTTACTATAGTGGTATACAGGACAATATGTTTTGCACTTCTTTCCTGTTGTTTTGAATTATTGGTTTCCCTGAGCAAAGAAACGATCAAATAATGTATGAAAAAAAGTTATTGTAAAATTTCTGTTCATTGCTTTACTCTTTAAATCAGTGCCTGAATATTTCACAAAATGAAAATGTATGGCTTGAGCGATCTGCTTTGTAATTGTTACGAATGCACTAGTTTGCATACATATTTACCAAAACTACACTTGGTGGAAAATGTAGAATACAGGCTAGGTAATATATAGTTTTATTACTTAAAATGTTTTGGGAAAATAAGTTAAATAATCAAAATGGGATATGATGTTCTTTTGTTGCTAAGGTTGGCAGTATGTCAAGGTGATCTCTCTGTTTGTAGGTCTTGTGTGCCACAGGATACTTATAACAAACTGAAAAAGCAGTGGAAAGATCTACAGCGACGTCACGGCGAGTTTCGTCGTTTCCTGCTCTCCACTGGAGGCTTACAGCAGGTGGCCATAGGAGACATGTCATTTGGATCTGTGAATCTGGCAATGGACGCAACCGTCATACCCAATGTCAGCTTCACGGAGCAGGTAAACTTGTCTAAACTGAAAAACTCCCACAGTATCATTTCGACATTACAGCACACTATCAGTATTCTCCATATAGTTCTAAATATCCAAAGAGAAATATTTCTTTTCACACATAACATCATATTTAGATCATTTGATTTCTGCATATAAATTGTATCAATTTACTATTTCATTTTCATTCGAAATTCGATCATTTAGTATTTTTTACATTTTTTTTATCACAACAAGTTTAATTATATTTATTAATCACTTCAGTGTAATGTACCTTCATGTTAACTGTGAATGTGGTCAACTTTTGAAATTCGACATGTCATATTAGTACACATGTTTATGTTATAATGTCTTTCAGTATGATTTAAGTTTCATTTTTGTGGTCTACTTTACCATTACAGTGCTATTACATATATATATTGAATGTTTGCAAGGATGCCAAACTTTAACATACATCAATGTTTAATGTATAATAAGTTAAAACAGCAAACTTGAAAATGAAGAAATGATGAAAAATTGACTGATATGAGAAAGATAACACAATACAATTGAATATTAGAAAAAGAGATTGAGGCTCTAGCATTTCAAGAGTGCCAGGGTAATTAACAGAGACTTATGTAGTATACTCATACGTAATAAACATTGTCCAGTCTACCAAGGTTTGGCATCCTTGTCTGTTGATGACGATGTTCTAATCATACGTTTTTACCCGTCACCTCACCTCTTTGATTTCCAGCCCAAAACTCAGTAGATAGTACAGGCTTGAGGTAGGATGCCCAGCAGCATCGCTGTTCACCTCTGTTGTATATTATACTCTCCTGGTATTGAGGAATTTCACATGCCTGCCTTCACCTACATACTCGCGTCTCAATATCCTGCCATCATATTATCCTAAACTTGTATACGTTGTCTATCACCTGATCTGTATACAGCTTGCTATGGTTACTGCTTTGGTCACCAACCTTGTCGTCGCCCTGCTTTGCCAAATATCATAGATTGGATTCCATTTTTTCGTCCTTTAGATACCAGATTTTTGGTACACTGTACTATTTGGGGTGTATTTCTTTTCTCGGCACATTTAAATATTTGGGTAAATGAATCCTGTTTAAATTGAACACCACAAGTACCACGATTTTCAGTCAGAATGGATGTTTTTTCCAGAAAGAACCAGTCCAATATACATTATCATTTATCTGTGAGATTGTAGTTAAGTATCTTGCTGACACAGATATCCGGATTGTTCAGGGTTCTGTTTAGTAATTAAGGTTTCTGGTTGGTTCAGGGTCTGACAGGTTTGAAAAGTTAGTTACATGGTTGTACTGTAAAATCCTTGAAAACTGTGTTGTTTTTGAAAAGTACATGTACTTAAATTTTACTTCCCTCTCAACATAAAATTAATGAAAAATACTTCTATATTCTAATATGTACTTTCTTCTGTTCTATTTTTAGCTAAAAGTCATTTTTGCACAGAAAATTGTTGTTTTACTCCAACACTCATTTGTCTGTCATGCTGTTAGTTGCACAAACAAATCTCATGTTACATTCCTATCCTGTTTGCCTATATACTGTCTACTTTTTTATAACAACTGTTCTACAACTCCATTTGAAATATTAATTCTGAGTTAGTCAGTAGTATTTGAAATTAGAGACAACGACCCCCTCCTCTCGCCTCATACTCGTATATCATAAATATATGTATGTGACACATGTGAAATTTCTTGATACCCGTCAAACAATTGATGTTAAATAGAATCTGGCTCAGCATTGAAAGGTTAGCTTTGTCTCGAGACATTCAGGGCTGAATAAAGGCCCTAATACATGGATAGAAATGTTATACTGTACCGTGGGTAATTTGTTTTCATCTAGTATTGAATGACAGAAAACAAAACCAACCTGATCAATGCTGACTTCATTTATTGCATGCATGCATTCGCAGGTTAAGGACACTGGGGTCTGGTGATGTTAATCAAAACCAGGGTGCACACTTATAACTATGTAGTATTAATAGGTTAACATTACCTATGTAGTATTAATAGGTTAACATTGTCCAAGGGTAGCACATGTACACTCCGGTGTCTCTTTATAGTCGTGATGAATAGTATTTCAGTGTATCTTTCATTAGCATTTAAACAGGTATTAAAACAGTATTACTGTCAGATGTATAAAGTGGAATTTTTACCACGGTTAAGTGTACACCAAAATAGGTTTTGTGTTCCATTAGAGAAATAATTACTAGTCATTGGAAACCAGTGTCATTATTCTCATCAATGTTCCTGCATGTTGAAATTATGCATGTTTGTGTTGTGATTACATTATTTGTTTAATGGCTATTTACATATTTTATATCTGGAATTTTTCTCTTGCAAGGTCAATTCTGAATGATATAAATTGAAACTAAAGAAGAAAAGATTAGAGTGTTAATTTTACACTTTCCCTCATCTTGTTGTCTTAAACAAAATGATGTCCTACCGAAAATTAATTTTGTTATCACTATTTATAATTACCACTGAGCACCGCTGTAACAAAGACGTCAAATGTGCTATACAGCAAATGGATATATGTAAAATTTACATAGAATTTGAAATAGTTTGTGCAAGTTTCCTATTACAATGTAAAAGTTTAATGAGTCACTTGATCAAAATACACATGTACAGCCCATCAATTCTATCATATTAACAGTCCTAGAGATCTAGGTGAAGTGTAGGAAATTCATATAAATCACCATATTTTTTAATACCATGTACACCTAAACTCTGTTGTGTCTGATATCTTGTAGACTTATTTCTTACTGTTCTTATGGGCTAACCGTCTAAATATTTTTTAATATCTCACAAATTAGTTTCACAAACTTTTCTCATAAGTTTGAATTAAAGACAGCAAGCTGAACAAAAAGGTTCTGTCTTTCATCAGTTAGTGTTACAATTGTACTGCATGGTACCGTAGTGTACATAACTGGTCATGTAATATTTGTCAACTTCAACTCAAATTATTTATCAGTAAGATGAAACAGTATTTCCCTCAAGCTCTCTCTCCCCCTTTCAATCACAATGAAAAACAGTTGATATATTCAATTCTTTAAATGAAAATCAGTTTTCCTTCATTACATTTAATCAGAGGTACCTTAATTAATTGTAGATTGCTAAATATAATTTTGAACTTTTCCCTCAAATATCAGATAAATTATCATCAAAATGGTTTAAACACTTTTTATCTGCTCATGTATGGATTTCTTATTTGAAAATATACTCCAAGTAGGTTGCTGACAAATTACTTGTATATTTATTATGTAATGGACTCGTAATTTATATCAAAATACATGTAGTATAGAAACGGTACCTGATATATTTATACTTGTAAGTCATCCTAACAATTGGAGTCATAAATCTGGGAAAATGAATGAGTGAAACTCAAGTATTTAACTCGTTACCAGACACAGCCATGTTTGATCATTTGCCATTTTATTTTCAGGAGAGGAAACACCAGGAGGACATACGTTTGCTCAAACAGCGTTTAGACATGGTGGATAGCAACCAGCAGCATCAACTGGAGGATTTGCAGGAGATTGCCCACAGTACGTTTAAGGGTTCCCTGCCTGGCCTTGATGACCTGTCTGAGAGGCCACATCCTCACACAGACAGGGAACTCGATGAGAATATCAGGGAAAGCAAAACAGCTGCTGTCGATGAAGATATTGATGATTATGAAGATGATTATGATGATGACGATTCAGACAGTGTTGAAAAAGCTGACACAGAAAAGTCTAGCTGATGTGTTTCCTCTGTTCTAGGCCTGTTTATCTGTGATAATTATCCGTCCCATCAAACTTGGTGTTGTTGATGGTGGTGCCGCGTACATGTATACTCAATATGATCATTTTTACGACAAACATTTTCTAATCTTTTCTATTACTGTAATTTTGTATTGATGTTGGAAAATGATCAATCAAATAAACTATTTTAACAGCGTAAGACAAACGTTGTTTTGTTGAAATACTTGAATCAAAATTTGCAGTTATCAAAACCCTGATGTCACTGTGTGGTTTGCTCAATCGGAGTGTGTGACTAATATGGTGTAACGATTTACCTGGGAGTTTTGACATGACACAAGAAAAACATAGCAGATTTGATTGCTGTTACTCATCATGTCATGTAAACTCTCCACACGGTATGTGTATCGGATTCGATTTGATATTAACAAGTGTTAAAATACAGCATTATGTTTTCATAAGGTATGTTCAAGTAGTGAAAAACGGTGTGCTTGTCAGTGATTTTTGTAGCATTTTCTTTTCATGCGAGTCCCGAGTCCTGAACATCTTTTTTCCAAATTTTGATGGGTCCCATCACTAAGGTTATTATATAGTGGATCCTGCAAAAGTTTGGAGAGTCAATCAGGAAAAAGACAAGTCTGGGATTTGAACATCCAAGTCCCAAAAATGACTGTCTTATACTAGATTAGAAGTTAGTTGCTTTTCAAAAAATATGTATCAAACCATAGCATACATTCATTTTGAATTGGAAAAATTACTGTAAACTAATATCATTGAATTTAAAACGTAATCTACATAATTATTTACGTTTTCAGACGTAGAGTTACCGAACACTGGTTCTATAATTAGCTTGACATTAAGTGCTTAACATTGCCAAACCTAACTTGGATCTGATACTCCGTGTTTATTACACGTCAAACAGGCACACCTCATTTCCTGTAGTTTTCATTGCCTGTAATAACTGTTATTATAGTACAGTAATTTTCCTCCTATGATACCAATAGCAGGATGTAAGTCGACATTTTTAGTGATCATTTATCGGGTACATTTTATACATCATGCAGATCTCTTATTATCAATATCTACTCATTATATACTGCCAAACTATTTATTTAACTCCACATATTTTAGTAAAACTGATTTGTGATCAGGTAACTAGTGCAGCAAAATAATTTTCTATTAAAATGTGAAGTAAAAATAGTGTTTCCTCATTTCATACAATTCTTTATTCTTGTTTCACAAAGTTTTCCTGTCCACACCTTTTGAGGTATATTTATTGGCGCTTTATTACATTAAAGTGGTCTCAAAAAAAAGTACACAAACATTGGATCAAGAACAGCATTTTTGATTGCCATGTTATTGAACAAAATGTGCATCTGCTTGGCTTGCAAAGATTATAGTTTTGAAATCAGTTTCATTGAGCATTACATTTCCAACATCTGTTTTGATAGCTGTATTTCCTTTCTACCTACTACATATATTTATATACTCGGTGTTTACACTATACATGTCCATGTTGTATATTGTGAATTTAAGTCAATAAATTATATATTACTACTAATTAACTTCTGAGATTTGTCATTGCACTGCCCGGTTGAGGCTGTATACGTACATGTATAGCATCATAGAATTTATATACAAGGTAATTTAGTTTATATAAAGTTTATTTCCTGACTACAGTACAAGTTACACATTTACCAGTAAATTAATAGACAATTTTATATGCATATTGAATCCAAAATGCTGCCTCAAAATCGGTGTATATGAAAATGTTGTTAAAAGCATTTCTGTGGTTATTAACTTTGGGAAGATCTTTTGCACAAAATAAGATTTAAATAACTCAAGAGCGTGTTTTGCAGATGCAAGGTCTCCTATAATTATATAAACCAATACTGAACAGAAAATGCGATGACTCCTTTTTGGTACACGGCACACTGTTTGACCAGGATGGCCTTATCTTTGTATGTGACAAAGCAGCACTACCTTCCAATTATGTACCTAGATACTGAATAGGATGTCCAAACATGAAACAGTGGCCATGAAAAGCTCCGGAAACTTGACTGATGAACGATTGTACACAAAAGGCACATATATTTACATTACTACAATGTAGTACCAACTTCAATCGAAGGGTGGGTTTTTATAGACAAGAAGACACTGTGAATTGTCTTGTTTCAAAATTGTTTTTTTATTTTAAATAAATTAAAAAGTATAAAATGAGCCTCTGATTATACAAAACTGCCAGACAGTCAAGAGATTCGCCTCCATAATAAAACCATCTTAAGATTTTAAGAGAGAGTTGATTAACAGGACATTGCCCGTATCATGTAACATTGATCAAGTTGGTGCATTGTATGAACAATGGAGATTATGAGACCGTTACAGTTCAGATTAAATCCATAGTTATTAATCTCTCAAACATTCTTAAGTATCTCAAGTTTATCTTTAAATAATGTGACATGCATGACAAATTTTGAAAAAATATTATAAAGTCTACTTTATTCTAAGTGTAATAAAACTGCAAGTGTCAATTTTATATTTCTATGAATTACATATACATGGTTTTGTGTATTTAGATCTTCAATACTGGCTATTTTGTATCAATAAATTCAACTTTTTTGGAGAGGGGGGAATCTATCTGCCGGTTTAAACTTGTTTTCTCCTATTGAAATACATTATGAGGCGCTCCTTCAGTCTATAAATATATTGCACAACCCTTAATCACGAGAAAGCTCTGAACACTTAGTCCTTTGTGGCATCGTCAGCTTCATCACTGTCATCCTCGTCTCCAAAAGTAGCTTCTGACAGACCCATGTCACGGGACCTTGCTGCAGCCATGGCAGCTACATTTGCAGAGAAGGACATGTTTGCTCCTGACAGACGAGCCATTCTCTCCGCCAATGTTTCTTGGTCCCTGATCAACGGACCGTATTTAGAATCATTGCCATTGTCACATATATCAGATTCATCCTCAGCAGCATGTGAAACCCGTTTTGACTGAATAACACCACACCAATCCTTCACAAGCTCTTCATCTCCATCGGATTCGGAGTCTGTGTATTCGGGAAGTCTCACTTTCCGTTGGTTATATCTTGAGGAGAAGTGTTCGTCTTCAGAGTCCTGACTCTCCTCCACTGACCCATTCCGTACACAATCTTTAGTCCTTTTCCTATCATATTCTTCTTGATTACAACCGCCAGATTTTGACTGATAATCACATGAAGTTTGTTTATGTTCATTTACAGAATCCTCTGTGCTATGACTGTCTTTCAAGTGTCCACATGTCTGTAGACTTGATTCTGTACAGTTACATGCTTTGTCTGCTGAATTACTGTCACAATCACCACAAGGCTGTCTCTCACACGGAACACAAACGGGGACTTCCTGGTTATCTGGTGTCTGTGCAGCACTTTTCTGAGTTACCTCCCCATTCCTAGGTACCGCCTCAGGTAAAGCTCCATCTCCTGAAGATGAACATGGTTCTGCACCATTACCAGACAATGTTCCGTTACTTTGCGATCTCGACTTCTCCAACGCCTTGTTTTCTCGTATCTCCCGTTCTATTGCACGAACAGATATGACAGATTTCAGCTCCATTAGAAGTCTCATAGCTTCTTGTTTTTCTTTTTTCTTTTTAGCCTGTAATAAACAGAGGACAGATTCAAGAAATTTGAACAAGAGTACATAAACAGTAGGGGAGGAACAGTATCGGAACCTCACATGCCACACAGCATACATCTAGACTCATTGTGTATGGTGGCCATGACAGCAGGGGAGGAACAGTATCGGCACCTCACATGCCACACAGCATACATCTAGACTCTTTGTGTATGGTGGACATGACAGCAGGGGAGGAACAGTACCGGCACCTCACATGCCACACAGCATACATCTAGACTCATTGTGTATGGTGGACATGACAGTAGGGGAGGAACAGTATCGGCACCTCACATGCCACACAGCATACATCTAGACTCATTGTGTATGGTGGACATGACAGCAGGGGAGGAACAGTATCGTCACCTCACATGCCACACAGCATACATCTAGACCCATTGTGTATGGTAGACATGAGGTATTAATGATTTCAATGTGTCACTCTTTGCCTTCCAAAGATATACAAATAAAGCCAGTTTGGTAAACATTGATGAAATAGCAATAATGTATATGCTGTAGACATCGGCCAGCCTTATATACCACATTAAATCCTGCAGAGATGTACAATTTCATTTTTCGAGTGCTAGCCCGACCTGTATTTTCACAGTAAATATTGAACATACTAGACCTGGGCTAGTGGAATTATAAACCCATTCGATAGCCATAGCGATAGCCATAGCAATAGGTCTTCCTCTAATAAATTAGTTCTTATACTTGATACTGCTGGTTCCCACAAAAGTTTATGTTCATCTACACTAGTACAATGTTACGTTCATTTTTACACCCATTGAAAATCAGTTACAGTAGCCTAGAAATATATATGTTTATTACAGGATTAGTGAGTAATTAAGATGATATCCAAAATAATTGAGTCGTTCATATAACTCGAGAATCTTTTGTTTGATATTGGTTAACATCAGTGAATCAGTTTATCAGACTAGCCAAGGTATACCTTTTCTTCGGGTGTTATGAATTCATCCCAATCATTGTAGTAGCTTTCAACAGGGTCTTCAGTGATGTAGGCTTCAAACACCTGCCAAATAGAATTTGTTGCGTAATAATATAAGGACTTCATATGCTAGCGTGAAGCTAATTCTCTCTCTCCAAATGTTACGGTTACCTTTTAGCTTCGAGCTGAAGGAATTTCACTTAAGCTTAATCGGTAGAGCAACGACCCGGGAGGCTTGGGGTCATGATTCATGATGGAAGCACAATACTCCTTTTAAGGGAGATACGAGAAAACAATACTCTTTTTCCTATTACAGTCATATGGTTACACCTAAGATAACATGATTATACCAAACCTAGTGATAAGGGTAATAATAACACCTAAGATAACATGATTATACCAAACCTAGTGATTAGGGTAATAATAACAGCCTAAGAAACGAAGATTTCACATAATGTGTATTCATAACCTTGTCCTCCTCCACATCTATTCAGCAAAACAGTTACTGTAACGCTGTTTTGCACAGTTCTAACGCTCAGAGTCGATATACATGTAGATATTATTTTCCGTGTAAATCCTTGAAATATTGAACTTGCTTAAATTAAAAAAAAAAGTTGACAATTATATATAGCATTGACTACATGATCATATACCTGGTCCTCTATTATAGGGTCACCCATGTCAAACAAGGGGATGGGCGGGCCCTCTGACTGGACCTCCTGGGGAGACGCAGCACTCTTCAATGGGTCCACTGTAGGATAAACAGATATTGTACTGCTAAGAACCAATAATAGTCACATATGCTTCAACTGCTTGGTAATGCTTGATTTCTGATTTGAAGTGGTTTGTTTTGTTGGCTATGCTAGTATGTACAAGCAGGAGGAACTCCAGAATTAGCAAATAAAGGCTCTTACATGGTGACTTAAATGTACAATCATACATGGTGACTTAAATGTACAATCATAATGCAGTTTTATAAAATCTCATGTCTTGTTAATGTAGTATTTTAGTTACCACTAATCAACCTTAGCTTGTAATTAATTTTACCGGTATACATATATCTGATCAGGAGTCTGTTGCCACCTACTACATTTTCCTGAGCTAAGAGAATATACAAGACTGTATCACTATATATATTGTATCAAGAAAGAAAAACTTTTTTTACTGAATTTGTACTTGCAAAAACTAGGTACATTACAATTTTTTCGATAAAGTAAGCACATATTTTACTTTTAATATTTACAGAACTGCTCATTCTGAAATAAATGATGATGATATATTGTTTTTTAAGAATTGACAACTGTTAAATGTCAAGCTATTGCCATACAAGTATTTCACTGATCTGATGTACAGTAACACAAGATTGTGATGTAGACAGGATGCTGAATATGACAGACAGACAGACCTGGTTGGTTGGCCTTGACTTTCTCCAGTTTCTCCAGGCGACTGATCCCCTCCTCCCAACAAGCCTTACAAGCATGCAGCTCATGTTTCACTTGGAGGCGGAGCTTATCGTAGGCTTCATCCAATCTGAGCTGGTCATTGTGTTGGCCAACACCATGGTCAAGTTGACTTCCACCACTCTGGTCAAGGTGGGTCTCCAGGAGAGAGGACAATGACCGAACTCTAGGAAAATTAAAACAATTTGAATCATGATCAAGCAACTTAGACCTAGCTAGGTGACTGGATCAAGATGTATCAAACATTAGGCTTAACTGATCACATAAATGTTTTAAATGTAAAATGTACATTATTTCTTTTTCAGTAGTATCAGCATCAGCTGGCGTACTTCAGTCCTCATGTTTCTCCCGTACATCGAGGGGAAATGACGTCACATCTTATATTTGCCTAATTACAGGTAACTGTACTTATATACCTGTAGCTACGAACAGGTCAGGGACACCTGATGTACACTATTTAAAAATATCAAGTTACTGCAGGAGTGGAAGGAATGGTAACCTGAACCAGGTCATCTATAGACAGATACAGAGGTCAGAGGTTACCTGAACCAGATCATTTATAGACAGATACAGAGGTCAGGGGTAACCTGAACCAGGTCATCTATAGACAGATACAGAGGTCAGAGGTAACCTGAACCAGGTCATCTATAGACAGATACAGAGGTCAGGGGTTACCTGAACCAGGTCATCTATAGACAGATACAGAGGTCAGAGGTTACCTGAACCAGATCATCTATAGACAGATACAGAGGTCAGAGGTTACCTGAACCAGGTCATCTATAGACAGATACAGAGGTCAGAGGTAACCTGAACCAGATCATCTATAGACAGATACAGAGGTCAGAGGTTACCTGAACCAGGTCATGATGATCACTAGGCCTGTTGAAGGATAATGAGGCCATAAGTTGATTACCTAAGCCAGGCTGCTTGTAGATGGAGGTCGAGACTGTGGACAGCCATGTATGTCTCCCTGAGTGGGTGGGCATCATTAGGAGGGGCGTACTTTGGGGTCTGTGTTGCCTTCTCTTCAATCAAACAACTGTGAGAGTTGTACATCTGCTGTAGTCTTTGTCTCTCCTCAAGCATGGGTGTGTGGATACCCGTCATTAGGGTCTCCACCCCAGTTGTCTCAAGTCTCAGACTTACCTCACCTACCAAGAGTATTCAAACAGTCACGTGTCAATTTCTGATACTCCAGCCAATACACTGCTCAAAATCCAGAAGATGCTACATAACTTTAAAATAATCTCTAATAAATGAAAAAAGGCATTTATTTTTCCACCTTTTAAATAACTGATTAGTAAAACTTCACATAATGTAATAGATGCATTATTGATTAGCAATGTGTTAATTTTTAAGTATACGATCATGTACTCTGATCCATACCCAACGGAGCTTGAGATAAATAAAAAAAAACTAAAATTATGTATAAAATGTCATTAATTTGTGAACTACCAGTTTAAAAAGTTAAATTTCAATTAGTCTGCAAATTTATATAAGATTAAACCAACAAATGATTATATTATAATAGCCCCAATATGCAAAACAGACAACACAGAGCGCTTTAACAAGGTATCTTTGTAAACATATGAATATAACAAAAACCTATTGCACAGTATGATAAGGTCAATCTACACTACAATTCAAACCTCACCTGAATAACACAGGGTGAAAGTCAAACGTCTGAACAGCTCTGATATGTGTAGGTCACATAAATGTTTGATCCCCTAGAAAAATAATAACTTCAAAAAGTTATAAAGCATATAGTAACAGAACAGTGTTATACAGAGAATACTGTAGCAAATATACTATCTGTCAATTAATGTAACATGTAATCTGTCCAAATATCTGTGTACTTACCTTAAGTGAGGCCACAGAGAATCCGTCAGTGATGTTATACAGGTGTGACCTGCCTTCCTCACCCTCCCCGTCAGTCTGTACACAGGGGCCGTACTCCCCTACAGGTACCTGGGCCAAGTAATTTAGGGCCCCATCAATGTCCCCACCCAGGGGATACCTGATCATGTGGCTAAGGGAAATAACTAACAAAGGATAAAGAAATCAAGGCAAAGCCAAATGAAAAAAAAAGTCTGTTTTCCATATCATGACTTTGAAAGATTGGGTAGTTTGTAATTGGTGGGTCAATACTTTTATTTTTGATTTTCTTTTAACACAAATTACGTAAAGCTGAGTTTCTCACTTTAACAGTGCTTGTTAAAATAAAAACATGTTGGGTAGGGACCAACAGTTAGGGTAGGTAGGGCTACATAAAGACCTGGTACACTTTATCTTAGTTCAAAATATTAATATTATCTATATTACCAGTATTTGAAAGATATACAAGAGGCCCAATGGCCCTGAATCGCTCACCCAGTATTAATCTTACACTTGTAATCTTAAACAAGAGGCCTACAGTATTAATTTTTGTTGTTGAAATATGAAGTGGAGATAATGATGTCAATCATCCCTACAAAACTTTGAGTAAAAAATAGTTAAGTATAACCATAAGTTAAGTTTGTCAGGACAATGAGTTGATCATTCCTAGATCGAGTTTCAGTTAAATAGGCCTATTAGAGCTTGATCTTAAGTTTTAAATAGTATTTTTCAAAAATGGCCGCCATGGTGGCCATATTGGATTTTTGATCGACCTGAAAAAAAAAGAGCATTTTGCCAGGACCATGAGTCGATCATTCCTACCCAGAAGAACTTGACTTTAAGTTTGAAATAGTTTTTTCAAAATGGCGGATATATATTGGATTTCTGATCGACCCGAAAAATAACAACGCTTTGCAAGGACCATGAGTCGATCATTCCTACCAAGTTTAAGTTAAATAGGCCCAGTTGAACTTGACATTAAGTTTGTAATAGTTTTTCAAATGTTGGTATCACATTTTTCATGCAGTACTTCAACTATAAGGATTCTTAAATGTGTATAATGATTTGTGTGCTAACTAGATTTAACTCTGTGTGTAGGCTTCACACATACCGCCGCTTACCACATATCTACAAAGTTTGCATCCCATTCATTTTAAACTGGTTGAGATGTACAGCAAGAGTGAGGTTTACACAGTGTAAACCTATATTTTGCTGTATTTTAGTACAGGTCAAGGTCAAAGCATGTTAAAAACAGGTCACATTGACCTCATTTATGGTGTGACGCACAGCTTTCCCAAGCTGTGCCTACATAAAAAGTCTGATGTCTATTAACGAAACAGAAGTTAAGATATGCTGTGGAAACCATTACTTTAGTACTTAAGGTTAAAGGTTACATCAAGGTCACAGTGACACAGTAAAGACCACATCTTGATAAACAGATTACACAGTACATTCTATAGATGGGCATACAACTAGTGACTGGACTGTGTAAAACAACATCAAATAAAAAAGATACAAGTCGATGAGCTCCATGGTCTTATCTTTTGCCACAAGCATGGCTTTCCTTGCGGCGAGAAAGAGACAGGCACGTAGCCGTGGACACTGTCGCTGTGTGCTGTGGAGACTATTCTGTTCCAATCTGCTTACTGGGCTCTGCTGACTCACACTGTAAGACAGATTAGTTTACTATGATAATAAAATAATCTGGTAATGGAATTTGTTGTTAAAGTAAATCCCCTGGTGACTTATCTTACAGAGTGAATTTCCTGGTTACTTATAAAGTAAATCTCCTTTTGAATGGTTTCGTATCTTACAGAGTAAATCCCAAGGTTATATATCTTACAGAGTAAAATTCAAGGTTATATATCTTACAGAGTAAAATTCAAGGTTATATATCTTACAGAGTAACTCTCCTGGGTATATATCTTACAGAGTAACTCTCCTGGGTATATATCTTACAAAGTAACTCTCCTGGTTAAATATCTTACAGAGTAACTCTCCTAGGTATATATCTTACAGAGTAACTCTCCTAGGTATATATCTTACAGAGTAACTCTCCTAGGTATATATCTTACAGAGTGAATCCGCGGGCCACAAGTTCTGCCTCCTGGACCAGTCGTAGGGCTCGTGAAGTAAAGCGCAACAATCCCTCACAGCAGCTGACAAGCTGGTGAACTTGCTGGGAGGCCCGGGACAGTCTTAACTGATGACGATACAGGACAGCCCACCTTGAGATCACTGCTACCACGTAACACAGACACAGAGCTGCTGTCACGTCTGTCAGGCCGCGGTATTTCCATGGCATCTCTGGATACACCACACGTCCGTACAGGTAAGCCAGGAGACAGGGCAGTGAAAGTGTCACCAAACTGTTAATTAACACAATGGTGTAACAGTAATTACCATGACTTGCCTATCATCCAGCCACCGTCCCCCAATGTTGAAATGAAACATTCAATTATTCAGTGGAATGATTTGAAATCAACCTTAAATCAACCTTGAATTAACAAAATGATTGATATAATAATTTTTCTAAGATTATTAATATGAAATTTCTTATTTTTTAGAGAAAAAGATAAGCATGCATATGAACCTCATTGTATGGTTTACATAATATTTGAAGCTCCTTATTTGTCAATAACAGCAATGAATTTACTACAATCACTTCCAAGACTTCCCTAAATGTGCTTATATAGGCCTAAAAATAAAATACAGTCATGTGTTTCAGCTAACCCGACCAACCCAATAATTTTGTGCCTACCCTGAAGATTTTTTGGCCATTTTCAAGGAAGGACTATTAAAGTCAGCTTTCTATCTTAGTAAAAACTATTTAAAAATAAAAAGAATTTCCGACCGACCTACCCTATTTTTTTGGCATGTTAGCGGAAACACAGGTATTATTTTTTTAGGCTTAATTAGCACAGAGGAATACAGTAGCTGGAACATGTACCTGCCTGAGTTAAATGTACAAAGATGGATGTCTGAAAAATAAAATTAAGAGTTTCCATCAATGAATCTTACTATGTATTGCTGTTTTGACTAAGTATGTGTGATACAAATTTAGTGTTGGATAGGTTTGGACTACTTACAATTTAGGCCTGAGAGTGAGTCTGTAGGTAGGAGTGTCTGGTACAGATAAAGAAGTACTCAGGAAGTCTCTATCCTCCTCGGTCATTAACTTTGACTGCATTATCAATTTGAAAACCTCTGCTTTGCTAACATTTGTCTAAAAATAATGAAACGAAAGTCTCAGAAAAACTCCCCCCAATCATCAAAAAAAATGCTGCAAGATTTTTATAATCAAACTGTAGCAATTTTATCAATGTACAATTTATAGGCTGACAATGGGCTGAGAAAATTTTAATATTATCAGAATACATATATTGTATTTGCATAAATTATTGGTTGTATTGTAACGATTTCCTACGACGGTTATCGAGGTCCGCTTCGCCAGTATAGCGAAATAGTAGTCACAGACTACTTGAAATCTGCCACATACAAAA
>JAUMHH010161493.1:0-17544 GCA_032359455.1 Chlamys rubida | reverse complement strand
CAGTGTTAAAAGTAGTGAAAGGTATTTTTCTGAAACGCTTGCTGTGAGTAAAATCATGCATGCAAAAGCATGCCTGGCTATAAAAGATCCCGTTACTTTATTTGATATAAACATTAAATGAATATTTCATCTCAGTAAATCGTATTTTTAGTCATTGTTTTACGTAACAATTTGGTTGACTCTGCTTTTGGACGATCAGTCACCGACGTCGGCCATAACCTTGTAGCTGGAATTTATTCTGACAATGCTTATATGAAACACTATTTTGAGCAAAAAATATCTGTTTCAGCCAATCTTTATAAATTTGTAACGTAAACGTAATAATTAAAGGGTTCTACACTAAATCGTTCTCTTCACGGTATTCTACATATATTCCAGAACACGCTAGATATTTTCTATTACCTTTTTTTACCACTGATAAAAACTAAATGGCTAAACTAAAACACCATATATTGAGATAAAATGTTTACTTTGGCTTTCTGCAATGTCAAACTAAATTTTAATTCAACGAATCTTTAAATCGTATTTCTACGTACTGCCATACATATAGTGCTTTATATATAGATGTACCACGTAATGTTGAGATAATGTGAGTAAACATCAACGACATTGTAACCGGGTTTTCCCGGCTTTACGAGGCCTTATAACATTGTTATTCATGGCTATTTAAACACGGTGTAAGTGTGCATTTTGTATAAAGGTTTGTGTGTACTAACAGTTAGTCCGGTACATCCTCGATCACTACTAACCAGGGATATGAGTTTGGATCAAAGGTGAGAAAATACATATTTTGATATATATCTACACTGTGTTGAATAGACTTGTTTATAAAATTTATCAAAAAAATACTTTTAACCTGATTTACTTTTTTATCTGTTCCTTTTACTTTGTGTCTTTATTGTTTTGTGTAATTATTGTTCTTTTCTCCCTCACATATTTTCTCTCTCTCTTTCCTTCCCTGTCAGTAGGTGTTATGGTATGGTATTAATGCATCATTTCTTCATTACAATCTTCACTCGATATTTTAACTAACTTTTGATTGTACCCCCTCCAATTTGTAACATTTTCTAAGTCTATACTGCTGATTATTTTAATATATACGAATCTTTATATTAACTTCAATTGTTTTTGTCTAAAAAAATCGTCGTTTCATCATAGATCATTCTGGCCCTAAATGACCATAGCTGTCAATGAGCCGTTAAACACAAGCAAACATAAAATACTAGATTTAAGATGCACTTTCTATTGTACACAAAATGTATAGATATGTTTTATAGATATGTTTATGGATATGTCATCTTATATATAGTTTTATGCACCTTTACTAATTCGCTGTATGTTCACTGGTGTTTTGGAATACTCTAATGATACGTTTCATTATTTTAAGCGATAGTATCACTGATACCTAAATTGAGTCCTAAAAGGTCAATAAAATGTCTACTTATACGGCATTATTATTAAAACAAATACTTCTAGTGTAGGTGTATATATATATCTATACCTTTCATATGCTTATTTTTAAACGAAGGGAACAACATGGATATTTCACCTTCAGGTAGATATTTTTCTTAATGTTTTACAACTGATTCCTGTGTTTTTTGTTTTATTCCGTGATCTCAGGTTTTTGTTATTGCATAAAATCATGTGACTTTTGGTTATAGTGACTACATCCCAGGTGTCTGATATCTAAAGCGCTTTACAGTACATAGATATTCAATTTATACAATCAATACAATTAGCATCTACATTAATCAATACAATTTTGAGGAATTCGCAGGAGTTGCCTTATCAGGCGCTAACTACTAGTCCTATGTCACCTGCCTGATATCTCCCTCTGTGTGTATGCCTGCATGTCTGCTGGAGAAGTATTGTGTTCTGTTTGTATTGGAACCGTGCTCCCAACGGCATCTGCAATAGTACCACCTCACTTGAATGCTACAGCACAGATACCGCAACATCCACTCAGACCATTTTATACTCCACCTGGGTTGTTAGAGTTGTGTGGGTAGGAGAAAAACACTTTCTCTGAATATTCCACACAGGCGGCCTGTTTGGAAGGCCGAAGTGTTAACCACTTGACAAATCCACCCATAACTCAGGTTAATCAACTTATGCGTATGCTATTCTTTACCAACCACGAAAGAATATTATATGTAGCATGGTTTACCTGAATACTCGATTTAAGAATATATGATCTATTGTATCCATACTTTGGTTGTGTATTACGTTTAAAAAGGGATTTGTATGCATATTTTTTTCATTTGTTGTATTTAAACATATGTTTCGTTAAAATTATTTCACGGATTTCCATTCTTTTAACTTAAAATACTAGTGATCAGTCACAAATGAAAAACAATGGCCATGTTGTTAGTAAAAATGTATTATTTGAATAAATACTTTCTTATTTTCAACTTATTATTACAATTTTACGTCAAGGTTCAATTTAACTTGTTGTTCAAATTTATTCCGGCACGGTTTAAATGAGAATTAAATGTTGTAGCCAACTTTTATTTGGTGATAATATCAATGGCGTCTTTTCCGATACGCTGATTTCTGGTTATGTTTCGGAACACTTTAAATATGTTTTATTCTCTTCATTTAAAGTTCCATTTTGGACTCTCTGCATCGTTTTGATTGGTTTGTTTTGGTTTTATTTGGTTAAACGTCAACAGCTCATGGCATTTAAAGACGTTATTCTATGTGTGTAATTTATCCGTTCATGTGTGCTGATGATGATATGTTGGTGGATTGCCTCCTTGCGATAGCGCGGGTCTGATGTCGACTTTAGAGTGCTTCCTCACTCGAATACTATACCAAAGGCACCCAGAACAGTATTTCACCCTGTCACATTATACTGACAACGGATTAAACAGTTGTAGCGATTACCGAAAATGTCTAACAGGGAATACAACTCCATTTTTAAGGGCTTTGGTAGGTCCTGGCCAGGGGACAAAACCCACTGCCTTTCTCACTTGGTTAAAACTGAAGCCAAATGTGATGTATTGCGACAGACGATGATCAGGAACTTAACCCTTTCAACGAAAAGGGAGAAAATATAATATATCAAATGTTACAACGAGTGCAGCAGATTCAATTTGATCCCTTCTGTGTCCCCATGTAGAGGGAACAAAAGCAAATTTCCGTATGTAGTGGGAAACAGAAACAGGTACATTCGTTACTCAACCCCCAACCTGCTGGGTGCTAATTGTGTAAAGAGGCGCTATTTACATAGAATTTGTAGTGATAATCACATTCCTGAAAATATAATAATATGGGTTTTATCACAAATGGGTTGTTTTACTCCTAGAATACATAACAGTGTATTAGTTTACTTGAAAAAGAAAACATAGGGTTTGTTTAGGTTTTCCTGTAAAATGTAATATCACCATTTGATTGGTTGGCATGTGATCCTATGTTACAATGACGTTGATATGAACTTATAATCGAGCAATAATTGTTACTGAGGGGTGAAATATTGATATATTTAAGTATATTTCAGGAACAAAAAATATATGCTTTAAATGAATTTATGCGAAAAGGAACGTTACACTAAATGTAGGAATTCAAGGGTGACAAAATGTGTCTTATAACTTCAGCATTGCGTGGCATGGTTGACTGGTGAACTATTTAACTCGATTAGATGTTTTTGGTACTCTCTGTCCCCATTAAGTCAATGTAACCCTAAACGGGACACCTTTGTCCAACTCTGGGCGCACCGACCTTCTGCTTCTCCACCAGCTCTACTTACCTGTTCAGTGGTGGTATACATGACAAAGGAAAGACTTTAATTAAACCATTAACATAAGAAACAGCTGTAACGTCTAACAAGTACATATTGATTGATCGATTGATTGATTGATTGATTGATTGATTGATTGATTGATTGATTGATTAGTACTTGATCGCCTAGTTCTGGTTTAAGCCGATCCTTCTTGATGACAAACGAGCAGAATATGCACAGAAGATTTTCAAATCATTGTTAACTTTGGCAAGCTATTTATATCTATATGTCTGGGTGTAAATTTTCACTTAATTTGCCGGACAGGTTTTAAAAGAAGATTTTTAAAAATAGATAGCCTACATATTTAGTCTCTCGTGTGTGTAAAAATTAGGGAATTTCCCTATCCGGAAATTCTTTAAAAGCTTGTGTGTATATTTTAAAAGGGAACAACATGAACATAAACGCACCCGCTTCATGTAGATATTTTATCTTAATATTTAATAATGGATTATTATACAATGTTTTATTCTGTGACATCAGGTTGTCGACAATGTATAACTAGTGACTATTGGTTGCAGGGACTATAAAATGTTACTTCTGTCATTAACATGTAGGAAGTGACTTTTGGTTGTAGTAGTTATGAAAAATGCTGACTACTGTCTATAACATAGAACAGTTAACTTTTGATTGTTGTGAATGTGTCTCCTGAGAATCATATAAATATGATATCAATACGTCATACAGGTTGATATTCCAATACATATTTATGATATTGTATTTATTTTCTATAAATGCGTCGTCTAAATAGCTGGGGTCATATGACGTCAGTGTTTACTGATATGTTTGAGTAGCAGTGTAGGAACAGTATTGTTAGCTTAAGCGCTTCCGGCTTCAAGAGTGATATTTCTGCTGCAACTGCGTAATTTTCTATATCGAACACATTCCCTATTGAATCACTTTCTTTATTATTACAAAAGGAAATGTGGAAAATGACTCAATCATATTGTGTTGAACGTTCGGTAAGCGTATCTTATATCATAAATACCGTAGAAACTCAATGAAATGCCCATCGTTTCATTTCAAAGACCATTTTTTATCGTTTTAATTATTTTTTTGATAAAACTCCCTCAATTTATTGCCAAACCCCTCTAAGGTTTTACTGCAAAAGAGATGTATTCGCTTCAGCAGGTATCTCGAGGAAAAAATATCTTATTAGACAAACCGTTTCAATAAAATTAGGAATTACCTTGTGTCCTTCGATGGTGCACGATTATGCTTACAAAATCTTAAAATTAATATCAAACTCTTGGCTCTTGATATTTGAGTTGTTATTATATAGATAACAATTTATGATATATATTTATATCATGTATCTATTAAATAATCAATTATTAATTAATTAATTAATAATTTTATTTATTGTTTTATGCATTCATTTTTATTCGTTTATTATTTATTTCGTGCTCAGCAGTGGTTGGCTGTATTTTATGAACTTCCTTACATGGCGTTAATATCAATATTTCAAAATTGTTACGAGGCACGGTAGTCTAGTGGTAGGACGCCGGGCTCGTGACCGAAGGGTTGCGGGTTCGAGTTACGGCACGGCACTGTGTTGTTTCTTTGAGCAAGATACTTAACTCCGCTTGTTCCAGTATATTCAGCTGTAAATGAGTACGTGGTTGGGCAGTGCTAGAATTGTTGAATGTTAGCTATTAGCGCCGAAATGGCAGCTCCGGCTGTATGCTCCCTAGGGAGTTGAGAAAGGTATTGGCTGGTTGCAAAGGCCCTATAACCACCGATAATAATTTGTGAACCGCTTTGAGACGACCTATGAACTAGGTGGTGATAAAGCGGTATATAAGAACCTCGAATTATTTTTATTATTGTATAAATGGTATATCTATGTACTGTAAAGCGCTTTAATGTACTGTAAAGCGCTTATTCTAGCTAGACAGGGTGCTATATCAGATATTGTATATCATTATCAAATTATGTATATTATTTTAACTTCCATACTCTGTCATTTTGGCGGCATCTCCCTAGATACCCGCCCTAAAATAATCTTAGATATTGCAAGGACTTTAAACACCAATCAAACAAACCATCGCACTGAAAGTTGACAGGAATCATACATACATGTACATTATCAAAGGGATGTATGCGTTGTTTACTAATCTATTTCAGTAGCCGTCCTCAGTAAAGATCGAACATTTGTTCAAAAGAATACATATCACTGTAATATGCATACAAGGGAAAATAGGACTGCATTTCGTTGCTTTTGTTGCTTTTTTTTTCGTTTGTCGATGTTTTATCTGCTTGCGCATTTGAAAAGAAATACAAAGAACGTGAGAAAGTCCGGCACGACCACCCAGCCAATCACAACTGACATAATTATACATGCCACGCCCCCCATGACCATACTGGAGGGTCTCGACTCGTACACGCTAACGCGTTTACGTCGATAGGTCGAGGTATTGTTCTTATTCACCGACAGCTCCGCCTTCAGCTGTGTAATGACTTCTAGTAGTTCGGCGCGACTCGGCTGGGTGACATTTGTACGTGTTCTTGTACAACAATCACAGGAAACATTGGCGGTGATGGAGTCTGTGGTGGTGGGTTTCTCAGCAGTGGTGGTAGGTTTCTCGGTAGTGGTGGTAGGTTTCTCGGTAGTGGTGGTAGGTTTGTCGGAAGTGGTGGTAGGTTTCCCGGTAGTAGTGGCAGGTTTCTCGGTAGTGGTGGTAGGTTTCCCGGTAGTAGTGGCAGGTTTCTCGGCTAGCGTCGCTGTCACGGAATTTGTCGATTGGGTTGTGGTCGAGTTCACTGCAAATTTTAATTGATAACATTTGTAAACTAAACATTCGGCAAATTTGTTTTTCAAGTGAAACAAGATTTTGTTATGTGGGTCGGATCCTGAGATGATGTTTTGGATAGAAGGCACGCCCCAGAAGCGTGATGCCTTCAGGAGGACAGATTTCGATGGAACTGACGCCAAATTAAAGCAGGGCAGACGGCCTAGCATTGCTCCGCAGTTTGTATGGAATCTACAGCGTTGTCTTTGTATGGCATTCACAATATTTTATTCATCGTTTGCCCTGGTGAGAAAGACAATGGGTTCTGTTCCATCGCCGGAACATTCCAAATGCATAAAAACAATTAGCATTGAGGTCAATGGAACCAACGGCTTCGCCTGTTGTCAGTTCAATGTGTCCAGGCGGAATGCTATGCTGGGTGCCTCCGGCATAGAGTTTCAGTTAGGTAGCACTATAATATCGGCATCAGATCCGCACTATCGGAAAGCGACAATTGCACCAACATACCCTGTTTTCAGCACACAAGTACACGTTGTTTTGTTTTGTTTAACATCCTATTAACATCTAAGGTAATTTAGGGACGTGCCTCCATGTTTGTAATGTATGCGTGCCTGTGTGCTACTCACCGAAATGCCATGCCAAATGCATCTAGCACAGTATTCCACATGGTACAATAATACTGACAACAGGTGCACCATTTGTTGCGAAAGCCCTAAATGAAGGTATTCACAGTTGAAGACCTACTGATTTGAGTCATTATTGACAACATGTTAAGTTCAATCGTTATCCTGCGCTAAAGTTTACGTCCTTTTCAAAATGCAATCAAACGATAAACATCTGCAACATTAAATAATTCAAACCTCACCTTTGACACATAGTGCTACTGTCTCGTATCTATAACAGTGGGTTTTAGCCAATCCGTTCTCAGTTAATGTCACGCAGAGCTCACCAGCACACCCATCTGGTTCACCAGGTTTCCAATTGACCCAACCTAGTGGATTCCCATTTGCCCATTTGTAGTCCTTGCAGTCGTCGGAATCCGGTTGTAGGCCGACCCATGCACTCACAAAGGAACTAAAACAGTAATGACCATGTAAGTGTGGGTTTGGTTCTATTTTCATAAAATGTCCTATCAAAAGCCAAGGTACTTTAATGAGATGCTTCCATGTGTGTAATGTATATGTGCTGGAGGCGGAGTGTGTTGATGTATTCGCCTCCTTACCATAGCGCGGGTCTGGTCCCGACCCACTGTAATACTGTATAACATGAAATGTTCGTTGTATATAAACACTAGTGGTTTTTGTGGAGGCTACGGAATCAAGAAAATAAACACAACGAATATTTCATGTTGTACAGCACCATGCTGAAGGCAACAAGCACACTTGGTTGGTCATTTAAGGACGTGCCTCCATGTGTGGTGTGTATGCATGGCATGCATGTGTGTATGTGCTGGAGATTTAATATATATCAAAAGGTGGGCGTAGCCTTTGATTTCAAAGAATCCTAGGACAACAAACTTACGTCTGAATAGACAGCATGGCCAAAGCCTGTATGTATTGTTTGGTGGTATCCAGTGTAGCTAATATGCCATCATTCTTTTTGCACTGGGAAGAAGCTCCCGACGCCGTCTGTAGCCCTTCGCCGAAGAAGAAGCTGTCCATGGGGTCATATCCTGTTAAATAGCAAATACAATGATTGCGGTTATAGGTATTGAGACATCTGTTAACAGAAACGTTTTTAATCCAATATTACGATTAAGTTATGACATAACTATGACAGATATGACTATGAAGAAAGAAAGTGCTTCAGCGACATTTTGTTTCACATGTTCACCAATAGTATGCCAAAAAGACGCAAACATGATTCATATGACAGACGAGTCTATTTGCTATGGTTTGTATGGGAGGTAACTTATTTTTCAAATGGTTGGTTGGTTGTAAGGATTCAACATCCTATCAACAGCAACGGCCATTTAAGGACGTGCCTCCATGTTTGTTGTGTGTTGTGTATGCGTGTATTTGTACCGGAGGCAGGGTATGTTTGTGTATTTGTACCGGAGGCAGGGTATGTTTGTGTATTTGTACCGGATGCAGGGTATGTTTGAGTATTTGTACCGGAGGCAGGGTATGTTTGTGTATTTGCCTCAATATGAAAATTGAAAAATGGGAAAATGGATATTACTTGAATCCCTGCAAACAACAACTTTACCATCAATCTGCTGCTGCTGATGCCACCTGGCTTAGATATAGCTATATGTCATGACTCACCGTATTCACAGATTGCCAAATAGACTTCGTCACAATCGGTGTTGACCCATCCCTTTATTTGTTGGTTCCATGCCACACATTTTGTTGTTCCACATTCAAAAGCTTGATTGAAGTTTTTCCAACCTATTGCCGTACCATCGACCCACGTGAGATTATCACAACTGGTTGTAGGCGTGATAAGACCGATCCAATATTTGGTATTCCCATCGGCCCTATAAAGTCAATGTTAATAGCTTCAAATAGGTTAAAGATTAAACGTTCGACCACACATAAATGCTATTTCTTTCATTTTCTTGTTTGTAAGATGGAGCTGTCCAGGAAAGAAAGGGGTGTAGGAAATTTCTATCTTACACCCCATTTCACGTGACGTGATGTCACAATGGATCAACAATGACGTGACGTAATTTGGAACTCTCCGATGCCGCAATGCGGAAAAGGCGGCGTAATGAAATTAAAACCTTTGACGATATATTTACCGTACACGTTAGAAAGATGAGATTAATTTTATGCGCAAGCACTGTTTGCAAATATGGGATATGCGAAATCTGGCTGGCTAGTTTGTTTTCGTTTAAAAAGTTCAGGGGAAAAATTGATATTTTCAAAATGGTTGCCAGTCCAAACGCATTTTCATGGTTTCTGAGCTTATTCTGGTGGCTGGAATGAGAGAAAAATACTCTTTCATACCAAAGGGTGTAGGATTGGGAAATTCCACCCTCGGGGTTTTCAAATTTGGCAAAACCCTCGGCAAAGCTGATTAATTGACAAAATCATGTTGGGAAGTGACTTATGATCACTCTCAAATGTGAGGATGCACCACTGAGACCAAGGTGATCTATTGTCAAATTTGAGAACAATCTATCCAGTACCTTTTTTCAGAAAAAGCAATAACAAACCTTAACAGTCAAATTCAAGATGGCCGCCTGTAGGCCATTTTGTTTATTCGATCAATTTCAAATGTAAACATGTCTAACTGTAGATCAAGAAAACCCTACAGATCAAATTTAGGAAAGATTCCTACTGTACGTTTTATACTTAAAACAAAAACATTTTAACGACGGGTGAAGGGCGATTTGTATAGCCCTTCATCTTATGATTGTGGGCTCAAAATATTCCCAAAAGGGCTATTTCTCTCAATAAAATATAATAAAGTGTACCTGCTCCGCAGAGGGAAGGTTGATCAAGGATTAGGGACATCCACAGATTTGATACAAAATCTCAAGACCCTTCCATCATTGAGGAGTTTTTGATTCAAGCATATATTGGTCAAGAGAAAATACTGTTGAATGTTATTTCACTATGTTTATTTGAACTGTCGCCAATGGGCTAACTTATACCCCTCGCGTTCCGGCTGATTGTTGCCCCTGTAGGGGCTAAAAAACAAGACAAAACATATATAGAAAGTTCAAGTGTCATACAAAAGTCAGATGTCGTACCAACAGACCGTTGGAAAAGACAAACACTGCTACTGTCAAAATGTAGCTTGCATCACTGCTACATATGTGTATACAAAATACCTACCATTTCGACAATAATTAGCCTTTTCAGTAACATAATGCATACGTGACCTTTGAACTTTGACATCATGACCTTGGAGGTTTGTCACAATGTAGCCTGCATATGTGTATACAAAATATCTGAGTTTGTCAGACGAGTAGCTTGCATTAGTGCCTACAATATTTTAATGAACATGTATATGTGTATACAAAATACCTACAGTTTTCGAGATAATTAGCCATTTCAGTAACGTAATTCGTATGCGACCTTTGACCCCAAGACCTCGGAAAATTGTCAGCAGAGTACATGTAGATTGCATTAATGCCTACAATATTCGAATGTATATGTGTATACAAATTACCTACCGTTTCCGAGAAAATTAGCTATTTCAGTTACGTAATGTCTACAGAAGTGAAAGGCCATAACTCTGATAAATATTGGAGGATTATAATTGCGTTCTGGGAGACACAAGTACATGTGAGAGATAACATGTGTTCAAAGTTACATCATAATCCATGCATAAATCTAGGAGGAGTAGGAGGTATACTAGGAGGTATACTATCACTCCGTCTGTCTGGAGTGATGCCAGTATACCCCCCACCCCCCCTTATAGTATATGTTATCCCCTCCCCGGGTTGAATGGATGATCTGAGGATGATGAAATCCACACTTTTGTTAAGGCACCGTTAGTCCTTTCCATCCATGAAACGTATTGAGAAAGAGCATTAAGAGTATGGCCACGAGGGGTCAGCCCAATCTCGGGAATATATTCTGACCCCAACTTCGGGTTTATAATTACCACCAATGTTCAACAAACTCTTGACAGAAACGTTTTGAAGTAACAAATGGACTAGTCACCCAAATCAAAAATGGCGGATGTCGAATCGTGCGGGAAATTGCATGTCTCTGTTTTCATACGTCTCTCTCTTTCCAAATATAGCTTTGAATCGAAATATAGAATGTCAAATTTGCTTTCAGAGCACAACAGAACAATCAATAAGATTATTTTCGTTGTTTCTTTTCCCCTCATTTTCCACAGAAATGTATGCATGTGCAACTTGTAGGTCATGCATCATACAATGCCAACGCACACGAACTTATCGATAGAGGATAGGTGTCCATGTAAAACGTTTGATGATCAAATACGGCTTGTCTGTTTTAAAGCCTTTCGTGGTGTTATTTTATTAATACCAACGGTTATATAAAATTTAATCACTCTTTGCCAAAAACTTCTTTAGACCAAATTCTATTTAAATACATCCATTTGAACGGAAGACAGATTATTTCAAAATTTGACTTTTTAATTTAAATTTTCAATTTATTTCACTTTGCCAAATGATGATCTAGACCACATTTTGTCAAAATCCATCGGACAATGGACGGACGCCACGCCACAGTTTAAGCTCGCCGGTCGTTCAGACCAGGCGAGCTAAAACCAAACATCAAATATACCCAAAGTGATTCTGTATTTTCAAAGTGATCTGGTCCTGTTTCTCCTGATCATCGATAACGACAAGTCGCCCGCCAATCCACGAACAGATCATGTTGCTGGCAGGCCACGGCATGCCTATCGAGCTAATAAAGAGACTGGAGTTATGAAGGAATTCACCTGAAATCAAAACAAACCAACCATATATATGTTATGATATATACTATTACATAACCTGTTTCATTTCGAAATGTATTCCAACATAAAAGCTTTAAGATGTTTTGTACATGGGAAAGATGTTCAATAGTGACGTGCTCTGTTGTATATTCAGAGCCTCTGGGTTTGTTTCCTCTTTTATCATGCTTCAGAAATATTTTACATTTTCATTACAATCGAACATTTTCAATTTCAATTTTCAATTGTTTTGGGTTAAACGTTCTCGCAACAGCCACGGTCATAAGAGGGTGGATGCCTAGGGAGACACCACAGCCACGGTCATAAGAGGGTGGATGCCTAAGGAGACACCACCGGGAAGAGAAAGTAGATAGAAACGAAAGAAGACAGGAAAGATAGGAAACGAAAAGAAGAAGTGTTGCAATGGACCGGGGACAGAAGATAATATTTGGTCTCTTCCACGTCTCCTTCGTAGAAGACACTAAAGAAAACCCACGATTCTGCAGGGGGCCATATTAGTCGTCGTTTACGATGCACATACTGTGGAATACAGCAGGTCTATTCTTCAAGGTCCCCTCAAAATAAGAAACCACCCCCGATTCTGCAGGAGGCGAAATATTAACCGACACTTCAACCAATAAGTTCGTGGTCTCAAGGGATGCAAGTAAATAATAATGATATCATTTGGACATATTAAAGGTGATTATTATGCGCATAAGTGTCCATTGATTCTGTGTAACTTTCCCGGTTCTGATGCTTCGATAATGCAGATCTGATGCCGATTTAAATAGGCTACCTGCACCAAATACACCGTTCGGTCATAGCGCATACCACGTGCGCACACCGTCCGCATACATGTGCAATTTAACAATTGATGGCATTGTTGTTCTATAAAAAGCGAACATGTGTGCGATAAGGTAAGATCGGTTGATTGATTTAATCCGAATGAAAATAATCCGGAAGGCTCGAGTGAAATATTGTTCATCGTTGACGTTATCGCATAATCCGATTGATTTAGTTCTGTACTTTTTCTAATTTTTCAACGCATGTTAGGGTAAGAAGGGCATAACTCGGACAGTTTCTATTAAATCTATAAGAACTCCTTATCTCCCTTCAAATGTTATTCTCTGTAATTTCCGTGATTTTAAGCGTCTGTGTGAATTGATTTATATTAGTAATATAAATTCGGCACCAGCAAATAATTAACATATATAACCATGATTTATCTGGTGCCCTTATTGCAGTACTACGGATCTCTAATTAAAATGGATAAACTCGTAACTTGGTAGGATGATTTTGTTTGGTTTTATAAAGTAAAACGGCCTAGTAACAGCTAAGATCATTTAAAGACGTGCCTCCATGTGTGCAATATATGGTCCAACATATCCTGCCTCCAGCACACATAAATGCATACATTACACACGCGGTGGCACGTATTTATATGACTTTAACTGTTGACAGGATGTTAAACTCTATAAAACCCAAACCAAAGCTTTGATAACGTGGATCTGATGCCCACTTTGTAGTATTACCTCACTGACATACCACGCCGCAGGCATCCAGCATGGTATCTCGCCGGTCACATTATACTGACAACGGGTGAACCAAATGCTGCCATTACCCTAAATGCTGAACGTTAAGCAGGGAATAACAACTACCATTTTGCCCTTGTGTATTTTTGTCGATGAATATATCCAGTTAACTGTATGAGGAATACCGTTGAAACATGAATGAAACACGTTATTTTTCATAAATACATATCTGTGCTTGTGCGTGTGATTTTGTGTGCTACCCTCAAATGTCTGTGTATATATAGCCTATCGAATACCCGGTATATCGATTTAGAAAAAAATAAATAATGTGATGGGCCCTTCCCGGCAATGACGGCAAAGTGGAAACCGATATTCGAGGATGTATGGAACGTTTAGGCAGAAAAACAAAGGAGATGATACATACAAATGTATTAGGGCCAAGAAATGGTCGATGAAAGTAAAATGAACATGATACCAAACAAATGATAAGCAGGGAATGACAACTAACAATTCTAAGGACTTTGGTATGTCCCGACATGGTCTGAAGAAACACACAATAAGTTATTTTCAGTTAATGTAGGTTCACGTGCGAAAGGTAGATCAGACCGTAGAGAGGAGGTTGTCCTCTCACGACTAAACATAGGCCATAGCTACATCACACAAAGGTAAATCAGACCGTAGAGAGGAGGTTGTCCTCTCACGACTAAACATAGGCCATAGCTACATCACACAAAGGTAGATCAGACCGTAGAGAGGAGGTTGTCCTCTCACGACTAAGCATAGGCCATCGCTACATCACACATAGTTACACTTTACATAAGGAACACCATCCGTATTCTCTTGCATGTGATCAACCATTTACAGTCAAACACTGTGATTGAATGCGCTGATTTCAAACAAATACGTGACAGATTTTATAATGTACCCTCTATGAAACGTTTATTTTATACTGTTTCTGTGCAATCAATATAGGATTATTTACATTCAATTAATTATGCTATATTTTATAACCGATTTGTTTGCTATTAATATATTTTGATATCTTTTACACATTTTAACCTTTTGTTTCTGGATTTTATGTATCCATTTTTTGCGAATGTCTATTTTTACATTGTTGTTTGGCCCTCACTGACTCAAATTGTCGAAGGGCCGTGAAATAATACAATACAACACAATACAATAGATGGTGACGGAACCCATTGATTCATCACCTGGGTGGACGTTTAACATTTAATTAAAAGTAAGGCACTGACAAGCAAGGCGCTATGAATGAAAGGTAATTAGTAGTGGAGTATAGATATTCCAAACATTGCAATGGATGCAGCAAATTATTTTGTCGCCTTCGTGTCCCAAAGTGGAGTGTACAAATTGACAAGATGAACGTTTAAAATATATGCGGAATGCAATCATTAATGTTTATACTAGTACATCATATTTAGAAAATTCATTGAAAGGAAAGATTTTCTTTGTTACATGGGTCAATGTGAAATCAATCTCTTAATCTGTTGAGTGTATCTCTCTAATACTTCTACACGTACCATACTCACAGGCGGCTATTTTGGTCTCTGAGCATAATCCTGTTCGGAACAGTCCATATTTCAGAAAAATGCATTGCTTACTAGCACAGTCCTTAGGCTGATCATGTGCGAAGTCCCAATTATTCCATTTCAATGGTTTACCATTGGCCCAGACATATTCAGTACAGTCGCGTTTCGCGGTATGCAGGCCGATGTATATCTCGTTGTTTAATCTACAATAAATTTGAAAAAATGCATCGTTTACTAGCACAGTCCGTAGACTGGTTATTAGCCAAATCGCATTTACTTCAATTCAATAGTTTACCAATGGTCCAGACATATTCAGTATAAACTTTTTTTCGCGAAAGACAGGTATATCTCGTTTTTTAATCTATAATATATTTATAAATTTGAAGACACAGTTGTTAACTGCTAACGAAGGAAATCATTCTAAATTTTTAGGTGTTTAAGGTTGTACCGTCAATACTAGTATTACTGTAAGTAATCAAATATAAAACAAACATCTTTTCACCCTAACCAACGTGTTACATGATAAGCAGGGTATAACAAGTACAATTTTGTTTAGAACTTTGGTACGTCCAAACTTGAGTTTGTTTGTTAATATGATCAAAGTAAGAATGGAGACAGACTAAAAGACGCCCGAATTTTTGTGAATTCCATGCAATTTAGAATAATGAAACCAGTCCTACTCCAACCAAATCACTTTCCGCAATGGAATAGGCTATATATCATTGTATGACAAAAAGTAATTTGTCAGATTGAATTCTAGTGAATGAATTTATTGCATACTACAATACTACAATGATAGTTTCTCTCGACGATTACGTAAGCATGTGGTGTGGTTCTAAAAGGTCATGGAGCCACATACACTTTTACAAATAAAAAGATAGCGTCAACAGTTATTTTGGCGCTTTCCAAGACGGATGAAATACGAATACCAAAGGTTGGAATAAAAACAGTTTGGCCTATTTTGATAAAAAGTTTCATAATTTTGATAAAATACGAGTGATGTGTTGGATTTGAAGGACTTGGTTTAAAACTTAATAGCACACTGCTATGACAAGTTTTCTCTACGATGATGTAAGATGGGTTCATATAGAGACTCGCATAAGGTGTGGTTATAAAAGCTCGAAGAGCAAGTCTTAGATCGGTATCAACAATTTTAAATATGACTTTCTTGTGTATTTATAATCCAATTTAAACATTTTAAGTAGTCTCTGTCCAACTTTGACAAATAATACGTTTACAAATTGTGAAATAAAGTTCCCTTGCATACATACAGAACTGATTTCTTACCCTCCTTTTTACACCGTCGAACTTTTGCTTCTGTATGAGGTGTATCGGCGTAGTAAACGTTTTGTATAATAAACAGTGATATACTAACTTTGATATATAGAGTGGTCCGGCTAATCAATGAAAAGCGTTATAAAAATGTACTTACATAAAATTCTTGTGGAACTGTTTGTCCATTGCCATGACAAAGTCGTACTTGGTCTGGGAGTCTATTGTCAGCATTCGCCCAGCGTTCATCCCACAGATGTTCGCCTCAGCAGACCAATCACCTCCATCCGTGAAGAAGAATGGCGATTTCATAGCCAAAATACATCCTACAATCGGAATATAACATAAAAACAAAACAAAACACCAAGTCTTTCCGTAATTTATATTACATTGTGTACTTTCCCTATTTGGAAAGAAAGGGAAACAAGTTTTTGCTCCGTGATTGCGGATTCCTGATATATTTTCCGAAATGGTGCCTTTGTGTTTTTTATTATGCCTTGAACAAATTAAAGTCAATGATGTACCGAAGTCGGTCATCTATTCCGACTCCATTTCTGTTCTCCAGAGCCTTCGCAACAAAACTTTAAAGAATATTTCAATCAGTAAAATACTAACATGTTTTTATAGTATTGCCTCAAACTGTCAAATGACATCTGGCTGGGTTCCCGGGCATGTGGGAATACCAGGTCATGAACAGGAAGATCGCGCCGCAAAAGCGGCTTTTTTGCTATGACCTGTTGATTTTAATCTTCATTTTACATGTTAATAACTATTTTGTAAGATCAAAGTGACATTATAATTACTTAAGCTACATTTGAATGCTTCCGCGTAAAAATGTTGTCCGTCCTTACAAAGAAGACAACGTAGTTTACAGTGTAGATTATATTTTATCTACAACATCAGATATTTAACAACATTATGTAGGAGACATGGTAGTCTAGTGGTAGGACGCCCCGGGCTCGTGATCGAAGGGTTGCGGTTGCAAGCCACGACACGACTCTGTATGGTTCTTTGAACAAGATACTTTACTCCGCTTGTTCCAGTCTACTCAGCTGTACATGGTTTGGTTTTGTTTGGTTTAGTATTGTTTAACGTCCTATCAACAGCCATTGTCATTTAAGGACGGCCTCCCCGGTATGTAAGATGCATGCGTGTAGTGTATGCGCGTGTTTCGGGAGGCTGCGATATGTTCGTGTTTGTCTCCTTGTGATAGCCCGGAATTGATGCCGACTTTATAGTGCTACCTCACTGAAATATACTGCCGAAGACACCCAGCAGGACACCCCACCCGGTCACAT
>JAUMHH010161482.1:0-17546 GCA_032359455.1 Chlamys rubida | reverse complement strand
CACAAACCAATGACGTAACAATCAATACCTGCTCACAAGAGAAGATAACTCTGCAATACGCAAAGACGGAATAGAACCGCAATGAACAGATACATGCAGACATCCATTGGAAACCATTATTACTTGGGGGAAATATACGTCAAGCAGATGGACACTACATGATTAGTCCAGCATTTATTGCAGGCAGGATGTTCATAAATATCAAATAGATAGATAATAGTGTTGATAATATAAGAAGTTCATTTCATAATGAAATACAAAAACAAAACGATATCAATGTGTTTGGTAATGGTTATTCTTAAACTTGATTGTTTATAGTTTCGATTATGGTTGAGCTACTAAACATATACTCAAGGGGGAAAAAATACGTTAATACATTTCGGGGAATTGGCAAAACTATATAGGATATTGCCTCAACATATTTGATTGTTTTTGCGGTTTTAATACTCGATATTAATATTGACACTAAAACCTACAAGTTGTGTAAGACCTGGTTACAACAATTTCCTGTTGTTTATAACTTACAGGAGATGTTGAGCCTTTACCAGACGATAAAGTATACCTTTACCGCAGTGTCAACATAAATTCAAAACGAAAAGACAACGACTGGAATCGAGAAACTACTATCTACCACCAGAAGGAATGGATAAGCGTTCTCTGTACAAATGGCATCGGTGATAAAAGTTAAAATTCAGGTTGCGATGATGACCGTAAAATTACATCAGCGTAGATTTGAGGCCTTACATGTAGAAAACTCTAATTGAGTAGTTTATTGATCCACAACATGCACAGCTCTACAAAATCCTAGTAAAAGCACCATGTAAACTTCGTAAGCAGGGAAGATGGGTATGTTACACACTGGAAAGAAAAGTTAATGATAGCGAAACAATCATGTAGCCAAATTTGTCTTAGAGTTTGGTGATAAAACTGCAAGCATCGTCATTCTGTGGAGGAGGAATATGTGGGGTGTTTAATGTATGTTCTTGAGATTAACTGAGATGTAGTGCACAATAGGTTCCGATTGGAATGTCGATATTTGTTTTGGCTGAAACATCTAACAAGGCAACACGAGAACTTTTTCGTTTCATTTGTTTCAAATTGTCTACACGTCATCGAAATTCCGTTAATAGACATAAGAATAAAACAACTGTATCACTAAGCTAGTAGGAAAATAGATATCGGAGATTTAGTATCATTTGTTTACTGTAAGTTACTTGAAAATGCAAAAGTTGTATAGGAGGAAATGAGATACTGCAACGGTTAAGGTACAGAGTCAAGGCGATCTGTGATGTAACTCCAAAGAATAAAAGTTCCAGTTTTTCGGCATTTTCTGATTTTTGGCTTACTCCTTTATGCTACAAAGAAACGTTGTAAGAATGCTGCATACAGCAGAAAGGTAGTTGGGTTCTCTAACGTTACTGTGTTCAGGCTGCATTCATAGTCAAAATCAATATCAACTGGAATTAAAAAAAATCCAAGACGCACGTTAGTGTGTTATGTTGAATTTGTAATAGTTAGCCTTTAAATAAACAATAAATACCAATGGAAAGAAGTTCGTAGCTTACACCCTAATTTGTGATGCTTACATATAATAAGAATCAATACCTGTTATTTAAATCAAAATCAATACCAACTGGAATAAAACAAAATCCAAGACGCACGTTAGCGTGTTATGTTGAATTCGTCATTTACTGTTAACATTGAAATAGACAATTAATGCTACAAAAAAGCAGTCCGTTGCTTCAATCCTATTTTGTGATTCTTACATATAATAAGAATCCATACATATTAATTCAAAGTCAAAATCATCCAAGACACACGTTAATGTGGTATGTTGAATTTGTAATAGTTAGCATTTAAATAAACAATTAAGACAATTAAGATAGAAAGAAGTTCGTTGCTTACACCCTATTTTGTGATGCTTACATATAATAAGAATCAATACATATTAATTCAATCAAAATCAATAACAACTGGAATAAAACAAAATCCATGACGCACGTCAGCGTTTAATGTTGAATTTGCCATTCACCGTCAGTATTGAAATACACAGTAAAAGCCACCAGAAAGCAATTCGTTGCTTACACCTTATATTGTGATACTTACATAGAGTTGAAATACAATGTAACTACATTTCATTGTGCAATCCAAAGAGCAACCATCGTCCTGACAATGTCAGTGATTGATAATCTGATGTTTATGACATCAAAATATAGACCATGGCATGCTTAGCTCCATTGATGTCCTGTTGAGTTTTGTAGGGTTATAGAGTTGCATTTTCAATTTCCGTTTTAATTCATGTTAGAAATTATTGTCTTTATCAGGGTTTTTTTACAATCCATTTAAAATTATGCACCCACATACAATGTTCAATGTTCAATATAATAGGTATTTAAACAAATCAAACTTTGCCTGCAAGATCTCGCAATCAATTCGGAACATGCACATTCTTGTCAAATATAAGCAGGATAACCTGACCTTTCCATTGTGATGTCATGTGTGATTCAATTGTGACGTCATATCAAGAATAATGAATTTGATTGTAACTAATCCGGTAGTTTATACTTATATATTTCTGAAAGTCGTGGAAGAAAATGATTTGACAGCTAACAGAAAATAATTTAATTTAATTTTGTTTCATTATTTAGTCGCTGATCCATATTTGTTTTATCCATTATTCATTCGCTCATTCCTATCTGTTCATATCGATATGATTTTCGTTCGTGATACTGCCGTGTTTATTTTTCATTTACAGAAGTCATTATCTAATTTCAATCTACTTATCTCAACAGAAATTTGAATTTTCTTATATTCTACCATTAGTTTATTTAATTACATTTCACCTGTGTTCACTTTCTTCATCTTGTAGTCAAATTGATAGAAAAAAGACAGTTAAAATCACAACTATTGTACAACTGTGTAATGACATATTACCAAATGTCACCATACAGGAGTAATTAGTGTTCTAAATGGCATGGTCCATGTTTATGATTTGAGTTAGCTGAAGGTTGAAAAGGTGAAGTTGTCGAAGTATATGTAGTGATGCATTGAATATGGAAATGTCAACCTCATTTAATTTATCATGTTCGGATTAAAATCGTCAAAATATATAACTGATAATAGAGGTGACGCCATTTTGCTCTTAAATTGTCCTTCATTGTCACTGTTCGCTTCGCAACTTTTGAGGACTTAACTTTTAACAACCAACATCTCATCTTTTTAACAAACTGTTTAAAATATTAGCACACACACCACAACACAATTCGTCATACCATATAGAAAATAATGTATGGTAGAGTGTGAACGTCTTTGTTGTTTATTATTTGATTGAGTAGAAACACGTCCTCAATAGGATATATAGCATATACGGCTGGCCTCGTGCGTGATTTATATTGCTATTTATTGGAATATATAACAAAAAATTGTTGACGACTGTTATTCTTGGTTTAATAACTGAAACTGTTTATATCCATAATAATATTTTTTCCCGAACATTCAAGCAAAATTGTATCAATTACTTTGCCGTTGTATTAAGCTTAAAACAACATTTATCGGGCGTTGAAAAATTCTGTATATTTACCTACAAATGGTTGATTAGTACAATGAAATACAGAAAGATGAAACAGATAAAAGACACTGGGTATGTTTTTTCCCCAAATTTGAGCATTTTTTACTTTAAACAAATAAATGTTTCAGTTTCTATGCAATATTAATTTCAGTATAATAACCACAGTATTAGTTTTTCATGAGCATATGTTTGGATGTCCAGCCATCTGCAATTACAATTGCGTACACTCTCAGTGGAATACGTGTAAAGACAAAAATTAATACTGGCTAGCTATTAGTTAAAACCACCGAAGATCATTGTCTTAGAATTCAGAAATCTGGCGCTTCGTACAAATGAAAAATGATCGTTTCCGAAGTCGTTAGAAATTCCTCACCGTGCCTGGTCGGCTATTGATGTGACCGACACCTCTGTGTGAAGGTGATTTACGGTTGATAACCTCAGACTTCACACGACCTCAACCACGTCATGCACATGAACGTCGACCATGCTTAATGAAACGTTCACCGTGATTTACACAAATGTATGTACGTTTTTCATGTAAATATTTCTTAAATTATGTCATAATCTGTGTGAAATAAGTATCTTCATGGAAATAAATAGTCAGCATATGAAATGACTTGAGGAGCATGTGATGAATGACATCGCTGGGCATCTTACTGCATATTCATCATCTCATTTGGGTATCTCAGCTTAAAATTTTATAAACAATTGTTTTACTTATTTCCTTACTATATTCATTCTTCTGCATTCAAAAATATTTGGTAATTGATACACATAGGTGATATTCATGTATTTAGTACTTAGTGATTCGGTCTATGAGTTTCACATGCTTCCATTTGGACATTTCAGTACATAGGAAATATAATTGTATACACTAAACATTAAATTCATAGTTATATTTCATATGTGAAAAAAAATGTAAAAGTTATTTATATTTTATGGAACCCAGCATCTACGCAATCATAAAAAGTTGGCTTTGTTGCAAATTTTGGGTTGTGATTCTTTTGTGCTATAATATCGAGGTAAGTAATTAAAATTGTAAGACTAAGTCGACTGAATTATTGTATTGAACGACACCAAAACACCACATGTTTTCTTTACAGTCTTTTGTATATAATGAAGTTTAACATATTTCTTCCATTTCTTTATTATTTATTATTTCCGTTTATTAGATATATCGTTCGGCACCATTTAATGTACTTTTAAAAAACACGGTACTTTACGACGTTATACGAATGTAGTTTGTTTGAATGTCACCAGTATATGCAATTTGTCCCAAGCTAATAACTTACGCTGTAAGCAATCATACTTTTAGGATTGCTATCACCGTTTTAAGATTAAAATGATTGGATAAAATGTTTATCCAATTTTCATATGGTTTTTTTAATTCGAAACACTCGTTAGAAACAAATATCACAGCGTCGATACATAAAGGAAGAACCGAACGCAAAACCGATACGAAAATACAACATCAGAAACTGAGAAGACACAGAACCAAAGCAATGCAACATTCACCAGTTCAGAAACATGTAGAATGACCAACATGAAGGTAAAATATAAAATTGTATGTTTGCAACATTTAGTGACACGAAATGTTGATACAGTATGATAATAGAAATTTTAATATCTGTATGTAGTCAAGATATATATATATGTATTGGATACTCAACCAAATTCAGCAGAAAATGTATATCTACTTAATAACCATAAACTGGGAAAATGAATAATTACACACAGTACGTAATGAATGCATGTTAACTTGATCAAAGTTTTGGAATTATGCCTGACGTAATTGACTGGCGAGATAGACAACACCATTGCGTGCTTGTGATGTTCATACTTAAAAGCAACGTTTTATGTCTTGAAACCGATATAAAAAACAAAGAATCCCGTTTATGTATTATGTATAACTGACAAATCCTTTGTGATTTACGTCCCTAAGTAGCTGTCATTAATGTTAATGATCGTCATCCATCTCAAAGTTTTATAAATACAGAACATATTGACTTTGTAGCAACCATCACATTTCATAAATTTTATATCGTTTCTGCGTTTAACATTGTCCATAAATTTCGTGCAGGGAATCCACGAAATATAAGCTAGGTGTATTTGTCAATAAATACGAAAACCATAAAAACAAATCGTGTGTGAATCGCATCAATAAAATACAACAATATACAAATCGACATTTTTGATCACTTGGTTATTGTAATTTGTATCAATCTTTTAAACTATGCTTAACGGTATTGCATAGCAACAACCATCTCCTCCCGATAACTGTTTCTGTTCTTTAAATCAAATTAGTCTATTTTATAAACATAAAGTGGATTTCGTATTGAGTAAAATTTTGACTTTTAAATGTGATATTCAAATGAATAAGTGATGTTTTAACATCGATTTTTTATAAAAAGGAAACAACATGGTAGTAATTCACATAAAAACCTATATAGTCATTTCAAGGATATAAGTAGCATATGTATTTTCGAAATAAACACATTTCTACCTACTAGAAACGATCAATCCTATGCCATCAAATCAACAAATTGAAGAGTACCAAGTGAAAGATAAACCCAATTGGGCATCGATCGCACCGCAAAGTTCACCTGTACTTCTACTTAAGTGAGATTAAATTAAGAGTACAAAATAGGATTTGCCCTTATATTGATTATTAAGTTAACGCGGTCTGGGAATTATTGTGTGTGTAGTCATCAGATACATAGACCTGTATGTAATAGGTTTTTTCCCTTATCAGACCTAATACTTTGCTACGTTTATCAAAACATCGGTTAAGTAGCAGCGATGTTGATCGATGCATTATCCAATGGGTGCCTGCTGTCTGCATTGGCACGGTGTGCTTATTTGAGAAGTGTGTGTGATGTTCAGGGTAGAAACCTTTGAATCAGCATAATTTTAATCTGTTCTATATCGGTGCTTTACGCAAAGAAGTTTCTATGATTTCCGTCGCCAGTAAATCATCCTCCTCTACCCCAGAGAACACGTTAATTTTATTAGAAAAAGTATGTTCACATATATTATTTCTCGATATTTATATTTTAGATATGATAGAAAATAAGGACAATTTCCAGTATAATATCAACTGATGAGAAGCAAGTAGAAATTGACATTAGGACTATATCACAATAGATAAATGTATGCTTAAATAATTTAGTGCAACAATACTTCATTCATTTTTATGTATTTTATCTTTTCTTTGCATTTCTAAAGGAGCCATAAAGGTTCCTCTCTTGTCCGTATCTTTCAATTCTCACATTTTGCAATATTTCATTAAAATTCCATTAGCCGTTCTAACAAAATATATCATATTATCCTTATTTTTATCAATTTATCTGATCATATTAAAAGATGAAATTCTCTTAAACTTTGTTTCAAAGAACGACGCATAGTGCATCTCTTCTCCGATAAATTTCTAATCCCGCTCAGTTACAGACCGATACAATGCACTGAAAGCTATATGGGAGGAATTGCGGTCAAACTACTACATTATATACGTCAAATTGGCAGTCTAGTGGACAAAAACTTATGTCATGAAAACTGCGTATAATGTCTAAACGGACACATTATTGACTCACAGTTGCGTTAATGAATCCCTACCACAGCTGCATAAACGCAAAATCCTTCAACCATGTGAAAGTTTTGCATGAAATTCATCAAATTTGAAATGAAGATAAAAAAATCGTACGACAATAAAAAGCAAAAGATAGGAAACACTTTGATATTGCCGAATATACAGGAGGCTATCATTTACTAGGGACGTTAAACGTCAAACCTAGCGCACTAACTGACATTCTCAGCTAACGTCAAACGGGTTGTTCAATGAAGACAAGGGCCTAGACTTTATACCCTTGGTCACACAAAGCATGGCTTTCAGGATGTTCCTTTTTATTGACATTTCTTTCCTTTTAATCTCTATATTAACCTTTTCTCTTACCTTATTTTTTTATCTTTCCTTTTCAAAATGATTTTATACCAAAATGTCGATATATTGTATAACAACTACTTATTTGTATTAATTCAAATATTTTTTATATATCTTGATTAAGAGAGTTTTTCAGAAAGTTTAGATTGCAATTTAAACTCCAGATGCAAATACAAATACAACATCCAAAACAAATGAAAATTTGCATAAGCATATATCAACATTAATTCAAATATTATTACCTTTTCAGTAATTTAATGAGTTCAAACAAACGCCTGAGTTTGAAATATCGTAGATTTAAAATATATGTACTGACATATCTAATGGTCAATGCAGTTTAATAGGGCCTTTTTCAACTTTGAATAATTATCATGCATACTAAGTAAGCTTCGTCAACATTAACATTAACATTATTCAGATGTAAAAACAGGATAAGATATCAGTACAAATTATGTAAAAAAAAAAGAAAAAATCATGAAAATTTTAGAATTGAATATCAACTTAATTTACATAAAAGAGGATTTTAATGATACTATTTAAAAAAAAGCAATTTCCTTTTTTACAGCATGATCTTTTTTTTCTTCATATTTTATCACAAATGCAACTTTTTACATTCGAAAAAGAACATGCTATCGATGAAGCATATGCCTTGATATATTTCATGCTTTTATTCCCCTTTGCATTTCTTGATTTTCTTACAAAACTTCATTTTCATTCTTCAAGTGCCTTGGACGAAGAAAAAATATTTCAACATATTCGATATAATCAGTTGTTTGTTAATGTGTTTGGAAAATAATCATGGATAGCAATAAAGAATTGCAGGGTCAGATGCAAGATAAGTCTTTGATAAATACCGTGTGTTGCAATCAGAAAATAAAGTTATAAAAATGCTGTTTTGCTATTCCGTTTGTTACTTATTTGTTCTTTGCAACTTAGCGTGTATATGTAGTTCACTTGAGGTGAATTATTGCTAATCTATTTGAATGACATACAAGAAAATATAGATCGGTAACAGACTAATAAGAGTGAATAGAACTAATACTAGTACAAAATTACATGCAGCAACAAGAACTACTGCGTACGATTATGTTAATTCCTTCATTCCGAAGTCATTCTTGTTGCACTCGGTTTTTCTGGGGGGGGGGGGGGGGGGGGGGTTATTAGTCGACAACCTGCTCTTGGAATAATTTATTTTGTATATAGAGAAAACATAAACGTAAATTATTTACATAAAAATGCATAGGTCAGCAATAAAGATGTTTTAACTGGACAAATATGAATATAAGAATGTTGCGTTTTTGCTGTTTTGCCGTTTTGTTTTAAGGCGTTTTTCAACAGTTGAATACTAATAAAGTGATGCAATGCTAATTAGTAAGTACTATCAGAATTACATTTTATCTAATCGAGTTTAGAGGCGAATCAAAAAAGCTTTCAGTAATGTAAGATATCAAGACATAAAATAGTAACTTAATGTGGTGAAACGAGAAAAAATAAGTTTTTATACAAAACTTACTTTTTCTGTTAAGAATATTAAGGATTTTATTTGCTTATTTTAATGAAAAAATTTTCGATACTAGTATGCATATGAAGTTTATGATCCTGGCAATAAAAAGTGTGTGTCTGATAATCTTGTAACTAAGGCAACAAAATAGGCCACGCCCTTACTTTATCTTATGTGGAGCTAATGGGAATAAATGCAGATCTAAATGTAATGCAATGAAACTGTATTCTAAATAATAAATATTTGCTTTATCGAACAGAAAATACCAGATTCAATTCAATGATTTCTTTGTCTAATGGAACGAAAATAATTCCAATAATGCTAATTTAAAACCATATCAACTGTACCATCTGTTTTCCGATGTTATCTTGCTTTTCCATGCGTAATAAATACAATTTGACAAAGTTAAATGCAAATTTTTTACAAGGCATTTTTCAGGGCTTTTTTAACTCTTAAAAATACTATATTTGATGGTCATGAGATTTCTTTGTATTTAATCATTAATATCTCTAAAAGTAAAAAAAACAATACAAGTGGAAATATGCCTTTACCACGTTACAAAGTCATAATGTTTTTACTTAATAGACCATTTACTCTCAAACTAATATTTCATGTGAACCGTGCCAGAAGAAATTTCAGCTACATGCCAACCTCAGGGACTGTAAGTCCTCCAGCAGACTCCACCAGTTTATAACTTGAGCAATCACTAGAAAAAGGAAGTACCTGTTCAAAAATTTAGCATATCGATACAATAAGCCAGAGAAAGTTAAGCGTTGCTGCATCGTAAATGACCAAAATAAAACTATGAATGTACTCCCTGGTGCTCGCTTAAAAACATATTTTATTTCTTAATTGCTTAATGTCATATTATTTTCTTTCATGTATTTTACTGTATCACAAGTTCACTAGTATATGTTATAGTACGGCATAGAAATAAATTTTAAATAATTTACTACAATTATGTGAAAGACTACATCAACTTAATTACTCTTGATGGCCCGGATGGAAGGGCGCAGGGGATATTTGTGTATTGTATAATCTTCTTACTGATAACAAAACATTTTCATATCAGATGGAAAACAAATTATAGCTGTAACTTAATTCCGTTTACATATTTTGATCAGAGGTGGAGGTGTCGTTTTTTTATATTATAGAAAGATGATTTTTTTAAAGAATGTTTTAAGAAAAGATAGAAAATTCTAGATGGGAGTCCAGAAAATAGAAAGAACTGTAGCATAACATGAAGCGGGGATGATAAGAAATTATACACAGGATAAATGGCCCAAAAGTTTGACAAAGGTTGATACAACTTCAATTACTCCTATCATTGTTATATATTTTCATCATACAAAATGTATTGTAAAATTGACGAGGCCAAGTTACTATTACACTATGTATCATTGTAGGGTTTTAATTAGCATTCGGACGTTTGAGTTGGTATTTAATCAGAACTAATCTTAAACAGTATACTACCTAAACGTCGCATGTATGAACTGAAATGAACTACTGTAGTTTATCAGTCTGCAATACCTTACGTGGGAGTCCGTTCGTAGTGTATATCTAACAGGATAAGTCGCTACAGTAGTTTAATAAGACATGTCCCTTGCTTCTTTTAGATAGCAACCTTAAGGATAGCGAATTAAGATGAAAGATGGATACATAAATAAATCACGTAATCTTCGAGGCAGAAAACTATATGTAATTAGGTAATTCCTTCGAATTAAAATATGTCCGATAGTAGAAGTAAGCAGACATTATATGCGTTTTATTTTATTTTAAGACATTGCAAATTAACGGCAAACTTTGATTCATTATTTCTGTATCCAAATCTTGCTATCAATTTATGTGATGCTGGATTCTCATCTCGGCGGCTACGAATTCTGGACACAGAGAGAAAAAATGAGATACAATTATCACATGGACCTGTGAACGTTTCTGAAGTCTTAATTTATCAGCGGGGAGCAATTCAATAACGGCAGCGCACACCTCTCGGCACAGAGACAACATACCCCGCCAGCCAGGAAACCTTCTTCTCTGTCAGCTATGCCAAAAACAACTAATTGAATAAGTTAGTTACAAAGATTTACGACTTCGTAGCTAGTTGTATAACTTAATAAAGACATTTTACACGTTTACAAGTATTTGCAGTCTTTCAGTCTCTATTGCTTAGATTCCTTTTGTAATTTTCTGTATCGAGTGATCGTCTTCGAGAACACAAGAAAGCTTTTACAATATGTATTTCTACTGCAAGGAATGTTTGGGCTAATTGAATAAAAAAAAATGCTTTGTGTACCTTAACATATAATTATATATAAAAACAATAGCAATTTCTATAACAAATGGTTTTGTATTAGAGATTTTATGCATTTATATTTCTTAAATGTTACATAATTATATTTGAAGAAAAAATATTTTCCGTAATGTTTTACCATTTTGATACCGTTTGTAAGTAAAACATCGACATGGAAATTGCAAAATTTGGTGTGGATTAATACACCTTAAGAATATAATCGCCAAATAAACATCAATTATATAAATTCCGGTGAATGAATTGTTGGTAGGTATGATAATTAATATTACTGCGAACATATTAATTACGGAAAATGCGAATGTTTTGGTAATTCTGTTGTTTTCTTTTGTGATATATAACTGCTGTCATTTTTAAACTCGAATATAAAATCGGGAGATGAGGAGACGCATAGCAAAAGGAAATAAAACATGGATCTAACGAACACACGGAGGTTACTTGAGAAGGGACAGCGTTCTCTGAGCCGTATGTTGAACCCGCCACGATGTCTCCTGTCAAAACCTGGAAACCACGTCGAGCACCATTTATCAAAGCAGCATGGAATAAGATTTTTTATCATGGTAGACACTGAAGTTTCAGAGTTGGAAAGTTTGCCGTCGAAGGTCGAGGCATCTCCAGTAGGAAACCTTCGACAGGTTAGTGAGGCGACATGAATAAATTCGTTAAGATGAAAATATCAAATCGTTCAGTAATAATAAGATTTTTTTTTATGAAACATGAAAGTTGCGCAGAAAATATAATGGACAGAGTAAAATGGAATTAACACACGTCTGTGTCGAAAGCAAGACTTTCTGTGTGTACGACATTCATCCACGAGTATGTTAAGTGATTGTATTAATTAGTGAGTTAAGTACGCGCAAAAATCGAGTACCGTGACGTCATATGAAGACATATGTGTAATATAACTTTCATTTCAATCGTTACCTGATTCTTTATGCATGTTATATTCTGCAAAATATGACTCGACATCATTTCGTATAATTTAATTTGTTTCTCGAAAATTTGAACCGAATGATCCCGCTGACATTGACGTCAATAGATAAATATAGCTAGGGAAGATATGAATTCAGTAAATTTCGTAAAAATTTAATTTGATTATTAGAGTTAAAATTCACTTACTATGTATATCATTAAATATGCTTTCTTCACAACATGAGTATGATAACCGGTGTCTATAAAGTTTATCGTTGCATCATTAAAAATCAGTAATATTTTTTTAATAGTATCAATTATTTTCCGGCGCTATTAGCGTTTAGTCTTCGATATATATTTTTATACCATTGATATCTTCAGGATTTTTTTATGAGTCATTTTACCTTTAAATGATTTATAATTTCCGATAAAATGGTATCATTGTACATAATTGAATATGTCACGAGGCATATTAAGTAATTACCGTTGGTTCATTGTCCTTTACTATACGACTACAACCGTGACAGAATATAGAGATACCTGAAGTCATTTTCTCACGTGATGCGAGAAGGTACAGTTAAGTCAGAAATCCCGAAACAATAAACGTGATGGGTGGAGCAAAAAAATGCGAGAAGGTCATAAATAAATTATATGTCGTTCTGCTACACCTGTGACCGTACGTGTTTGTTTGAACGTAGAGTAAGGCGTCATACAACCACACGAACAGGTAAACCAACGGACGGTGAAATATCTGAGGCGACTTGCATGATTGGCGATCATCAAAGTAAAACAACTAATGATCAACGATTGTTACAAACAACTACAACACGTGAACGGAAGCATGGGTGTGGTGTTAAGAGTACGATATTGTTATGAATGTGTATTCTATGACAAAACCGAAGGCCTTTCTCCGCGATACCTTGTGGATGACACAGTTAGACTAATCTGGTGTCGTTAATGGAGATAAAAACTCGCGCGGCTGTGTAACGGTAAAATTGACCGGAATTGAAGTTCGATGTCGCTCCTCCGTAATCTTCAAACTCACCGTTAACTCGCCGTTGTCGACGTCATACCATTAGTCTACGACTACTATTAACGCATATACGTATGTGTAATCTCTTTACCGAGAGGAAATAAAGAAATCTATCTATCTATACTGGTGAAACGACAGACATCCGCGTATAAATGGTGTTTTATGCATGAAACAAATGAAATAGCTTACCACCAGCAGAGAAGATACGTATCAAGAGCGAACCCTTAGATTTCGAGAATGTTGTACCTCTGGAATATGGTCGTGACGAAATCGAAGATTCGGAATCCAAGGGTTCCGCCCTAGAGAATACATGTCCTCCATGCACCCTTAGAATAGGCCATGACAAAATCGGAGGCTCTTTACAATTAGTAGCCTGGTCTGTCCACCAAACTAGCTAGTGGCTGTTCCGTTATTGAAAGTCAAACTTAAAATTAAAAGAATTTTAAATCTTAATATCAATTTATTGTCAAAATCGATGGAAAATATAATTATGAATATTTAATGGCATTTTGTTAGCCCCACTATTCTAAACAGGTTTTTGCAGACAAATCGAATAACGCGTTAGCGCATTTAGGAACATTTGTCTGCAATCCTTAAATAAACCAAAGTTTAATCAATTTCTTTTACTTTTTACCCAAAATCAATATTTAATATGAAACATTATCGCAGGGGAATGCGTTTCCAAATTCCGAGGTTTCTGGGTTTTTTTTTCTTTTTAATGAAAAATCACAAATTACGTTGAGTAATACAGAAGATAATCGCCTCTCTTTTTAACAATGTTTTTTTCTATCAAATTTACTGTGATTTGCTGTGATTTTAATCCACTTTAATGCTATTAAATATGAATGCGTATTTTAAAAGCCTAAAAATTATTTCATTATCAAACTAAATTGCCATATCTTACTAAGCATTTGAAATGCCCCAGATTACATCAGAGCGCTTCCGTAATTCAAGTTATTAATTATGCCCCTGACGTTCCTATATGAACCCTTTTCACACGATTATAAAATGTTGCAATTACATAAAGCATATTTAGATCACTTTTCCGGTTTGTATGATGCAGCATTCTTATTTTACAAGTAAATTGAATCTGTTTTAAATCAAAATTGATAAACGTGGCAATTTGTATCCGACGGCCTACATTACACCGTTACCTCTTATAATTATGTCTAAGTCCGTGATATTACTAACTCATTACTGAAAATTACTTTACTTAACTAACTTATCTCTTAAGTTTAAAATACCCTGTGTCCCATATATTTGAAATAATGTTACGCATTAAGTTAACTAATGTACGGTGCACTCACATTTTACATATCCAATCGATTTTCGCTAATGATGAAAAACGTACGTACGTTGTTCAAATGAATAACTAGATATCTAATTAATGAACGAATTATTAAAACTTAATCGAGAGTTCGTTGTCTAGCGGGCACATGCAACGTCAGCCGTGATTTAAATCTGTTTGAAGAGTCCGAAATTGAATATACATGTAGTCTAAGCTGTTTCATCTAAAAAGTTCTAGATATACTAATTAGTTGTTTGTAAACTAGTAAAGAAGATTTTAAATCCATAGTCAACCTGATTTTCCCCTATTTCCAACACTATACTGTCTATCCTATTATTTATTAATTAGCTGGGGAAAAGTTTATTTGAAGTAGATTCTATATGGACTTTGTAATAGGCACTTTTTCCCGCCGTTCAAACATTACCGGAAGTTGTTATATGCGACTGCGTGGCCGTCGACCTTGACCTTGAAAAAAATAACACAGAAAATGCAGTGTGGACGTCCTCTCCGAAGCTTTACAGCAAAAGCTGCGAAGATTTTGTCACAACGGAATGTTGTGATGGCGAGACGAGGTTTTTCAGGTGATTGTGCCCATATGCACGTCTTGTTTTGATTTAAATGGAATGCATGGTTAAAAAATGCCGGTTTCTAACGTTGGTGACTGTACTGTTACAGTAGAGGGTACCTGGCCCACAGCTACAGGTTTTATACTAAAGATATAACCCTTGCCCCCTGTATTAAAGGTTTACTTGTTGTCAATTTATGTTCGACTGTATCGCCATAAAATATGCAACAGACTGACAAACTTATAAGGTTGGGGACCACTCACAGTCTCGTAGGAGACTTGACTGCCTCGCTTTACAGAAATTAAACCACACTAGTTTGGCTTTATATCAGTATAGATCTAATAGTCTAGATGGAAAATACCCAATGTGCTACAAAAAAACCCATCAGGAAATGCATCGCTGAGCAAAAAAAAGGTCACCACATTTAGAAAATTGCTGCAGAAATTATTTTGCAGTGTTTGCTTTTATTATCACACATTTATAAACATTAATAACCCATCTATCTGGTTAATACAAACCTGTCGGAAACTGCATCCAACAATCCACAAATACTCTATTACCCATCTAAAGTATAGTATTGATACATTATCAAACTCCTGTGCAGAAACACAAATGATTAAAGTCAAATAGGGTTCCATTTGGAAATATGTTCACATATTTGATACAATAATATATATCTACACATTATTTAGTGCACAAAAATAAAGTCAAGTTAAATCATTTAGATTTTGTGCTTGCGTAAGTGAGGACATGTAATGATGTGTTATATGTAACAAACTGTAAATAAGCTGTCTAATATAGTGTCTCATAATCAACTCACATTGCTTCTTTAGGTAATCAATGAAGTCAGCAATAGATACTTAAACTTTGGGTCAATCTACAACATTGACAAATCCCAAATCCTCATGTAACATTGTTATGGGACATTATATAAATATCACATTCATGAGGGCGATATTGCATATTTTCACCCCAAGGAAGCATTGTTGACCGAGGCGAAGCCTGTGATATTTATATATAACTTCGATTTACTATTTCAAATAGATACTTTAAAGTATTTAGAGAAATGCTTCCCTACTTTGTTTCTGTTGTTTATTTTCGGTAACATAGGCTGAGACGTAGTTTGTACCACGTGACATGTAAGAGGCTGAACCTAAAATAGCCAGTAAACGACCACGATATGATATCATGTTTTTCTATTGTTCTTAAATCGCCACTTTGTATCTGATTTTATTTTCTGCTTTAGTGATTTGAGTTCGAGCTATGAAATATTCTACAATCCAAGCTCTATCAAAATGTATCCTCATAAGCATTTGCTTACAAAAATAACTTTCATTTTGTTTAAGAAACGTTTAATGTCCTGGAAACCATCAGCAACTTCCGTCCGCCTTGATGACGATGTCTGTGATGACTGTGCTGTGTTACGATGTCGGTGATGATTGTATACATCTATTGACTTGAGTGTCCGTCCTTACTTCAACCATCACAGATAAACGCCCAGTCGTCGTTGTTTGAAGTTGATTACTTCCGCTGTTGTAGACTTTGAGACCGAATCAACACACTTTAACAAATACATACATGAGTAGAATTCTACATCCGTGAGAAAAACATTAACATTTTGATATTACCTCTTGCCGTCAAACTAACATAGTGTTGGACAGAATAAGGTGTGTACATATATATGAATGGAAGAGCTTAGGTATGTCCTACGTTTTACTATCATTCTGGCCTCGTTTTAAGAGGGGGGGGGGAGGTCCAATTTTCTTTTGGTGAGGTGTAGACCTAAACCTTATCACAACAAAAACATCCATTAAAATTCAAATGGGTACTTGGTTCGTTTCTCGTAGAAGCATAAAACTGAAATTCTCAAAAAGCCGGAGTTTTTCCCCAAAAGACGAATGTTGTCAAACTAACAATTCATTGAGTGATCATTTAATAGAACTTGTTGTCATGGTTTAAAGTTAAACGTTACACACACGCGCGATGTGGTGATGAAAACTATGGGTCTCCGTATTAATCTTTACTTTGGGTAATAGTGTGCTCTAGTTCTGTCTATTTTATGTTCAAACTGCGGTTTGTTTTGTACTCAAGTTTTCAATTGTGTTTTGTATGAATCGTGAGATATTATTTAGACAATAGTAAATATTTGTTATTATTTAAGATTTTGATGACAAAATTGACCTACATGTTTTTAATTTTAATTCCTTACTTCTTTATGAAGTGGTGACCTTACGATGCTTCTGTTACTTTCTGGTTACAGATTTGATATTGTCTGTCTTTGAAATCATCTGTTAATGAAATGTTGTTAGGACAAGACAAGATTTTATTCTTTTAAACCACAATTTACATGTGATAGTAAGAAAATATACAATGGGTACATTCAAGATAGAGTACGTGCTGTTTTAACCAGGAGAACGGACTCTCTCTATTACT
>JAUMHH010161471.1:0-17547 GCA_032359455.1 Chlamys rubida | reverse complement strand
AAGGTTTCTGCAAAATGTCATTGAAATTGGTTCAGGGGTTTTGGAGAAGAAGTCGAAAATGTAAATTGTTTACGGACACACGACGCACGACGCTGGACAAAAGGCGATTGCAATAGGTCACTTGAGACTTTGTCTCAGGTGACCTAATAACACTTATCGGTGATAGCCACCAGGAGGCCCAAGTTGGCACTCCTCCTTTCGGAGTGCTAATATATTGAAAAAGGGAAAGGAAAGAATGTTATTTTTGGAAACAAAAAATGTAAATTTGGGGTTTTGTCTCTAGAGATTTATTTCCGCAAAGATAATTATTTTTCCATGCCTAGGATTGAGACAGTTAATTACAGAGCAGGCATCAGGAGCCGGGATGGAATCGGCAATAATGGACGAGCTAGCCGCTAGGTATGGCGACACCTGGTTAGGAGCAAAAGTTACAATACAGTGCACAAGTATATTGCAGCTTACAAAAGATGAGAAAGCTTTATATATTCTTAAGGTAAAGATTTAGACGCCATAACCCCAAAACCTATTCAAATCGCGTTATATTTCATTCGAATTATAGACAGAGGCGGATCTGCGTCGGTTGTTCAGTCAGCGAAATATGGTATTAATGGGGCCCAAAAACTGAAAAGATACAGTGATCTTACTGACAACAGCTATGTTGTGGATTCAGAGGATATCTTTGCTCTTTCTTAAAAATACATTGACTCAGACAATGTGCTAGTTTTAAGAGACTTGACCATAATTGTTCTCAGTTTTGCAGGTTTTCTTCGTTTTCATGAAGTTAGTAAAATACAATGTAATCATGCGAAGTTTTTTGATGAACACATGTCTATTTTTCTGCCTAAAAGTAAAAATGATCAATACAGGCACGAGAGTGAGGTGTTGATTTCCATAGGTCATACTGAGACCTGTCCGATGAAGATAGTCAATAGGTACATTACTGTAGCAGGTATTAATTCAGAAAGTGAAGACTTTTTGTTCAAGCCAGCATTTTCTTCCGAAGGGAAAGTTACTTTCATTGACATGAATAAGTTCTTGAGTTATATCCGTACAATAGAGACTGTGATTAGTAGGATGAAAGAAGTGTGTGTGAGGGTTTCAATATTGGATTGCATTGCATGGAAGCGAGTGGGGCATCCGTGGCAGCTAGATCAGCTGTAAATGACAGATGTTGGAAGAGACACGGACGATGGAAGTCGGAGAGTGCGAAAGATGGTTATATAGCAGACTCGCTTGACAGGAGACTGAGTGTGACTAGAGATTTAAATTTGTGAGGAGATCACCCACATCATTGATCCCGTTCTTTGTTGATCTAAATGTCCACACGGCTATAATGCATAAGAAAGTCTTGTGTTTTATGTGTTTGAGGGCAAAAGATATGATTGGAAAGGGACAGACAGGCTGATCTCGATTATACTACGGAGGCACGGTAGTCTAGTGGTAGGACGCCGGGCTCGTGACCGAAAGGTTGCGTGTTTCAGTCACGGCACGGCACTGCGTTGTATCTTTGAGCAAGATACTTTTCTCCGCTTGTTCCAGTCTACTCAGCTGTAAATGAATACGTGGTTGGACAGTACTAAAATTGTAGAATGCTAGCTGTTAGCGCCGAAATGGCAGCTCCGGCTGTATGCTCCCAGGAAGTTGAGAAGGTATTGGCTGGTTGCAAAGGCCTTATAACCACGGCTAATAATTTGTGAACCGCTTTGAGACGACCTACGCACTAGGTTGTGATAAAGCGGTATATAAGAGCCTCGAATTATTATTATTATTATACCTGTACTGGTAAAAGCTCACCACTGGCTAATGATGGCTTAGCACGGCCGATGTCACACTAAGCCCAGTACTAATTATATCTTTGATTTGCATCTCAATACCTGGTTCAGACGCTTGCATTATGTACATGTTCTATGTATAAATCGTGATGATTTGTAACAATTACTTTCCTTATATATAAATATATTTTGTGTATCTTGCAAGTACACAAAACTATTACGTGAATTGTAATATCACAACATTATAAAAATCATACAATTCTAATTTGGAATTTGCTAAATTTTCTTCGGTTTTTTTCCCATTCCCACTTTGTACATATGCAGGGAGCAGGGGTATCATTGAAGCCCCGCTTCATATTTAATCTAGTTAGCTGCTTAGGGCACCCTTACATAACGAATTTGCACATACTACTAAGCTCAAAACTTGCAGATATTAGGCACCTTTGTGTATTATTGTCTTTTCCGGCACCATAACTCTTACTTCTATTTTTTTAGCTTAGCATATTAAAGCTGAATACACAAGCACAATTTAGTATGGCGAAGTATCAGTTGCTACATTATGGTCCCTTAGCCCCTTTTACTTGCAAATTAATGGCCTTCGGTAAATTTTGCTAACAACCCCGATTTTGGAGCAGCGAGCCTTTACATACGAACGATTCAAGAAAAGAGTGTAATTGACCGGTGACTCGACTCTAACCTGCTGAAAACAACACACTACTTCACAGTGTGCCAAGTCAGTAAAGTCAGAGGCACGGGTAATATGTTTATCCATACCGCCCCTTAATGAATGTTAGAATGGGGTCATATAGATGACTCAGTTGGTGGCCTCCTTTGTTCCTATTCACCGATTACCCCTTCCCTGCTAACCCCGAGGAATTGTTCTCAGAAAGGGGTGGTTGCAGAGATTTACCGAGCAGAGATTGGCCAATCAATCTGGATTGGCTGCAAGCTAATTTGAACTCAACCCCTGTGAACGAGTATTGCCTTCTCACATCATATCTAAAATCTAATAAAATTTCACGAGAAGTACCGATAGTTACGATCGGCGAATGACATGCGAGCTGTAAATTGAGATGTGAATTCGATCAGTGACTGGCAGGTGACAATAAACTCATTCTAGCTGTCGTTCGGACTTTCAACAAACCTCGACAGTTGAATAAGTGTGTTTTAAAAAGACCAAAGTGTTGTGGGGAACAATCTGCCACGAGGTTAATTGACGCCCTTGACAATATGATACTGTTCTCACACGTGACATCATATAAGTAAAAACAAACAAAAAACCTATCATTTTAACGGAAGGAGCCCGTGGCCTGACCAGTAACGGCTTAACTGTTACAAGATGATCATTAGATGTCTGAGTGGTTTTTAAGTCCCCATGCAAGGACAACTGGTTTATATTAGTGCTATACAGATCATTTGTGTATATATGGCCGAATAGTTTCGTCATAACTAGTACATGTATGTCAAAGATAAATACATCGCTAAATATGCCATTGGAGAACATGCATCTCCAACAAATATTATGCCATGAACTTTTTGACGAAATTTAATTGTCTGAGTTACCAGAATTACAGTTGAGAACTCTTAATATAACCTAACTATGCAATAGCAATGCCTTAATCAAGCAGTTGGTATAGCATTCAACATAGTGACACAGGTGATCGCCACATACTGACGTTAGAACAATTGGGTTAAATAGGGTCAGTAAAAAAAAGTCGGTATTCTTGAATCCATTCTCCTGCTCAAGTATGGATTCTATGCTCAAACTAACTTTTTTGTAACTCGCTTAAATCATTGCAAACGATCAACATGAAAAATGTAAACATTGAAAGCAGAATTTGGCTTAAGTCTCTTCAATTCTGTTCCCTTTCCATTGACAAAATAAGACTTCTTTTATTAATATATAACCGAAACAAGAAAATCGGTCGAGAACAAAATACATGCTTGAACATGAGAATGGTTTCATGAGTACGGGTCAAGGTGAGCGTGGAGGATAGCCATGTCATAGTCGCCTTATCGGTTTACTGCATCGAAGTTGTTACACCCTACCCTTCAAAGATTCAATCAATGACAATTGTGTTATGTTTCTACCCAGCTTACGTCAGTAACAGGCTGGCAGGTAACAACCAATGCGACACAATGGTAACAGCTTATTAACACTGGTCATAATAACTGTAATATTTGTTTTCCTAATGATTGACTAATTAATATAGAGACACCGGTCTAACTTTAATTCTATTATTTTTTTAATTTATGTTCACCGTCTGCTTCTAAGATCTGCTATTGAATTGATGGGTTAAATATTTAATGTAAACATCCATTTTCTCTTTATATACTTTATTATGAAATTCATCGACGTTTCTTTAAAAGTAAAAATATTCAGCCGAATATTTGACAAACGCTACGTAAAAGCTACGGAAACGTTATACTTTGCTCAAAACTGATCAGTAAACGTGTACGGGACTGTAACGAGCTGAAATGTATTCCGGATGATATATAACAAAGCAACTGATAGTATATAGCAAAACAACTGGAAAAGAAAAAATACACATACCGGTACCGGGAAAGAGATAACGGCTGGCTTCCGGAGCTGAAACATGAAGTTAATGGCTATCCATAACAAATTTACGATTGCCATGCCAGCGCACACGCTATTTCGGAGTTCTATCAATCGAGCTGCAATTTCCTTCTGTTTTTCTTTGTCAACATCCAGGGGATAAAGATACCTGAAAGCATAACAAAAAATCATTATCAATGGCACTGATAACGGTAAGTGTCCGCTGACTTTAGGTAGTTCAAGTATTGTTGGTAAGTTTTTCATTTTGTGAGGTTAAAATCGCTAAACTGATGACTGAAATTACATATGAGACAACCTAATTACGTTTTAATACGCCTGAAAACCTCATGTCTACGGTTTGAAAATATAAAGGAGATATGCTAGCATTAGGCCTTGACACAGAACGAATCTTTTACAAAAGGTCACGTAATGTTTCTGATCCTCGACATTCAAATACACCTAAATGTTAAAGTTTAGTTTAGTATATTTACAACTTAATTACGTGACGGATAATTGTTTAAGATATAACTTTTAGCGTAACAACTGCTAAACAAAATATTAAGGTTTGCACTAAATACAGAACAGTATATCTATGTTTTAGCAATTCATTGCTGAATGCCATTTTGCTGGCGTATTGCATTAATAGTTTCCAAAAAACAAATATTAAATGAAGTGTTGGTCCTAGGGATTCTCCGCCTTTTATCCGTCGTCCACCGGCCGTAAATATTTAACATTTTTAACTTATCAAAAACTGCTGAATCGATAATAATACAAATTTTGCATGACGCCTTATATGTTGTGTTTATTGCAGGACAACCAAAATTGTGAATTTATTGTTCGGCATGTTTTCAAAGGGAAATTATGAAAACTCGACATAGAACGGTAGTTTGATTTATTAAAATTGAAACTCTGAAATACTAATCGGGTGCTGGGGACGGAGTCAAAAAGGAGAACATTGGCTAACATTTAAAAAATAATCGTATGGCCAAGATATGGTAGAATCAAGTAGTCGTCATGAATGGAAAGGTCCTGTGGAAGATATTTTATTAGAAGATGCTTTATTAAATTTGTTGGGACAATAACATCTATTGGTTCATTCTGTTTCATTTGTATTTGGGGATAATTCAAACTTGATTAAATCATAATCACGATAGCAGTTTAATGGTAAGAACATTGATACCCTTACCCTTAATACTTCGGGGTATGGTTCAAATGAGAAAAAAACCATATAAGACTTCTAACAGATAATCTTCTTTAGACCCAGATATGATTGAAAGATAAGATATGATTGAAAGGTAAAGGTTTTTATCAAACAAACTCTTTAACTACCCCCGTCTAAATTTCGAGGGAATATGTCGAATCGTCGTTATAGAATCTTACGACGGATCTTCTTTTCAGTTTTATCATCTTCATACTGCAGTTTTCCGGACCTTTCAAATCACCTTTTCGCCGATTGCACACACTGTATTATTGGCCAACAATGCGGGTAGTATAACTACTGTCTTCGGCTTTTGTGACTTTTATTTTATTTTATTTTAATATAAATTTGTTACATGAAATGTTTATCAATTATATTACCTTTTTTTAACAAATTTAGGTATATTAATCATATTGCCACATTGTTTTATCGCCGGAATCACTATGGTACTATTTGCTTCGCATGTACTATATCGCCCTGATTATAGAGTTATTTCCATGTCACATTGTAATAAATAAACTGTTTTTAATTGCGTGGTTGTTAAAGGCCACTGGGCTTCTTGTTAATTGTACTAATGCAAAACAAGAGTATCGGAGTATTTCAAACTATGAAAATTGAAATTGAAATTGCCCATTTTGCAATATAATCGATTCATTCCGAGCCATTAAAACCAGAGACATATCTATTGTTAATTAATTAATTAATGGCAAATTGCACTTTTATATAATGAATAAATATTAACCTGGTCTCATCCAAAGCCTGCAATAATTGACTCAGTAATTGAGTTGAAACCGTCGACCAATCAGATAGACGTATGCTAAAAAGGTCTGTGCAGGTTTTGATTACCTTTAATTAAGCTAAGTCTTTCTCGTTGCATTACATATATATTTACCAAGTTTCATCAGAATCGTGTTAGATTTGACAAAGTTATTGTGCAGAAACCACAAAATAATAAAAGCACAGCTTGCTAAACAATTATGCGCACATTTAACTCAAATTCGAACTAAGCCCCGGTCTTCATATAATGTACATGCACACTAAGTTTTATCAAAATTAAGTGTTATTTTAGCAAGTTATCCTACGTAAACCAAAGTGTGGACGGACGGACATACCATAATACGTCCCGTCAAAACTTTGACGGGCATATGCAAACGGAATAAATGTTATCAGTACAATATATTAAGAGAGGTTGCCGTTGACTTTATCATCCAAACATAATGCCAAACTTGGAATTAAATCTTACTTGTGAATGAAACCTCTCCAGAACTGTTCCTCTGCAGCTTTCATTCGCAGGATGGGTCCATTTCCTAGAATCTCCAATTCTACCCACTCTGGACGTTCCATTTCATCTCGATCTTTCTTTTTAGTTTTTTCCGATTCTTCAAAGCTCTCGTCGTCTTCACTTGCTAACGCAGATGTAGTCTCCCCAAACTTCACAGTCTTCTTTAGAATTGATGGTGGATCTTTAGGAACAACAATGTGTGGTACGCCTTCGGTATCCTTTACGCGTGTGTCTGGTTGGTCTCCATGGTTTTGATGGAGCTTTAGCATTGTTTCAAAGTTCTTATTCATAGCCTTAAGCATATCTGCAGTCTCATCTTCTTTTTTTTTTGTCATTTGCATGTCGTTAATGACCTTAAACATATCCTGAAATTGCAGCTTTGGCATGAATCGAGCTAGAAAACCTTGCTTCCTCCTTTCGTCTTTCTCTCTTTTCCTTTTTTCCTCTTCTTCTATCTCCTGTTTAGTTTTCTTCCTAGGTACTTCCCTTGTTCCCCAAGATATGTCGTGCATGTTACAAAGTGAATATATCACCAGAAGTAAAAAGCCCATGGGTACACAAACAAAATAAAGTGCCCCAAATATGATACAGCTAAATTCTTGCGGATGGAAGCAAGCAGCCACAAGGAATATGACAACCAACGACGCGAGGAATATCACACTTGGATGGAAGGGATTTTCTTTCACAGCTGTTACTATACACCCGACGAATACCACCATCATGATAAAAACGTAGACTGCACTGAGTAGCTGTGCCACAAGGAGCTGGTACTTTGTTTTCACCCAGAAACACAAAAAAAAGTACAACACAGCGGGGACAGAGGATATCAGATAAGATGTGAGTAATTCCACATTGAAGACAGTCACCAGAGCTCCAGCTATCATCATCAGCACTGTAGATGGGCCAATTACTGTTGATACCATTAGACATCCTATAACAAAGATGTTCAGTTCAATGACATCACATGGATATTGTTGAAATATAAAATTAAGTAGAAATAAACTAGCATTATAAAGTTATTCGACTTATGATGTACAACAAATAAACTAGATGCTGAGATCAAATACCCATACTCAGAATTCGTTATAGAGTTGTACCATAGTAAATAAATCTGACTTATACATCCGGATGTAAAGCGATACAGGAACAGTGATGCTGTCGTGAATATTTCCAAATACGTCACGATACATTTATTCGCTCAAACTACTACATGGGCTACGTGTTTAAAAGAAACCTTCAACATGTATTATATTAAGGCACCTGCAAATGATTTGACGACAAAGTTTGAATGAAAATTCGAACATGATTACGTTCTTAATTGAGATAACTGATAATAACCAGCACGAGTTTTTAGACGCGGTTATACCTTGGTAGAATATGTAGAGCCAGCTGATATTGTTATTGATAGCCACAGTATTTCGTCCATCTTGTAACAGATCAAGAATGTTAGCAATGGTGGAAGGCATCCATCGTCGTCTCTGATTGAAGAACTCGTCAAACCCCTCAGGAGCGTATGTGAAGGCGTCTGAAGCGGCTGCATAATCAACGCGGTAACCCTGTTGTAGGAGAAGTGTGCACAACCATCGATCCTCACCTATGTATCCAATGGCCAAATGAAAAAAAACATTATCTCAAATAAATAAACTGTTTCTATAATTATTTGATTGATATCAAAAATGTTACGCAACCGATTATCTTTTATTATTGGAGAATTTTTACTTATCATTTTAATTATAATTAGGACTGTATAGTTAAAAAGATCAAAGAAATATCGTTCAATAAATTAAAAACTAATACCTGTATCTTTCAATGATGTATGAAAATCTTTAAATACAAATGCACGCGATATATATGAAATGCATATCAAATTACCTTGATCATACATAAGATGATGTGATGCTTCACTTGGAAGGATAGTGTACTTTCTCATGACGTTGTCGTCCATAATAGCTGATCCTCGGAACATGCTAAAACACCCTGGACTGCACAAAACACAGCCAAGGACATGTTCTGTGGATTTCTGTAGCCAATGGGCCACAGCATATTCAAATTTCTGGTACCACACTACTGGACCTGTCCATAAATGCAAATGTTCAAAATATTTCGCAAATTATCTGTTATTGGAGAAAACAAAATACCTTGGGAGTATTGTAAAGAAATTCATGTCTTCGCTTGTTTGTGAAATGTTATGTTATGAGACGGCAACATTTAACAAAGACAAAACACTTAGGTAACATCTTGTTGAGAGGAATGTGCGTAATTAGCCTTTACAAAAATATTCACCGACACAGACACTATTGCTATGACAAATACGACAACACATAAACATGGCTCGTCTCTGCCATATGCTTACTAAACAATATTTACCTTTTCCTATGGGATGAATACGACCACAAGCTGCCCCAACCCTGTCATTCTTCTTCATCTTATCTAGAAGCATGTGTACTGCCCCTGGTGTGAAGTCGACGTCACCGTCCAGGGCCAAGAGAAAAGTGTTTTGAGCCTACCATCATAAACACAGTATGAAACAGATATTATAAATGTGAGTTTCAATGGTGATTGATAACATTCTCAAAATCGGAAGTGTAATTATTACACGAAAACACGAAAGTTGTACTAAAAAATCGGATTAAGTCGAGCAAAGATTGCCATAACATACTTGCAAAGACAGCCATCTGTCTTTGCAAGTATATATGTAAGATGACACATGCTCTAACTGCCACGAATGCCGATTGGAAACAATACATATATTATTGCTTTAGAACCACCAATAGGCTATTTTTTGTATTGTTTAAACAGTTAACAATTTCAATGATTAAGACTTACTCTGTAAATCACCTCCTCGTCCAAAAATTGAAAAATTTGACTTTTCTCCACCTTGCCAGTGTTTTGCCTTTCAAAATCCCGCCAACTGACCAGATCGTTGAAGACGTTGTCACTCATGGCTTTTATGACAAGCTCCTGGCACTCTTTGAGGATCCGGTATCCAAGTAAGTAGTACATGTACATGACCTATATACACACATTTTAGAAATTAGAAAGTTATTATTGTTTAAAGAAATAATAATGTATAACTTAAAAGAGGATTGGTGATCGGTTTTTGCATCCTTTTCATTTACAAAAGCTAATTCTACATACCCCGCTATGTGGAGTAAATGAGACAAAGGATTCGTGTTATCAAATTTCGAATGTATAAGGGCCGGACAGCTAAACTTACGATGATGGCAATAATAATGGCTATGATCACATTGCTTATTAATTATAGGTTAGACATCCGTGTTTATAAATTTAAGGATATGCCATTAACAATGTAAGCACGTACCTGTGACCATCTTTTTCTGTGCCGTATTTTGTTCTTGTCTTTCAAGTGAATAAACATAACATTTTCCCCAGGCATGAGATACACAAGCTGACCACCGTACGGAGTTGGAATTTTGCAAGGGGCATTGATGGTCATTGCTCTTTCATGAACTGAGCTAGTATAGATGAAATAAATAAAAATGGATTATGTACATAGTTTTATGGATTGATGATGTGTGATAAGGTTTCAATCCGAGATCAATACAACTCTTCTTTCATTTAGAAGAATGATCGTTTGTTTTCAAATAACTTATACGACAAAAACATTGGACATTGAATGATAACTTGTTATCAGAGAAAAGTAAAAAAAAAAAAACAAGCAAATTGAAAGACAGTATAAACCTCATAATAGTCCAAGACAAAAAGCAGGTGCTCTGGGATACTGAATCCAGCGTGGCACACTGAAAGTACCAGTCAAATGAATAACATTAATTATGACAGAGGCTGAAAATGTTTCTGCACTGTTTGTGTATGGAAGACAATACCTGATACATTATTTAAAAATCCAAATGCTTGATCTATTACGACATTCTTGGTACATTTACCTGGTTCTTAGGTATTGTTGGATAGAAAGGAGAGAACGATAAACGATAGAGTGGAACCCGACTGTCATACATTGGGTGATATATTTTTGAAACATTCAGTTCCAGAGAATAGTGCATACTGATGTTATGAGAAATCATATACTAGTTCTGCTGCATTTATGCAATTTATAACTCATATTTCCATGTAAACTTCATAAAAGAGGCCCAGCGGGCCTGTATCGCTCACCGGGTTGATAAAGCAACCATGGGAAATTATTCTTATAAGATACAATCCCTCAAATGGTACAAATGAAGAAAGATTTTAAAGATTTAATCATCAAATTCCCCTAATTGGCCTCGCAACTTTGCACCAAGAGGGGCCACACTATCCATTTATACCAAATTAAATCCCCTTTCCCCTATTGGACCCTGCCCCTCTACCCTCCAGGAAGGACCAAATATCAGCTTCTATATTTAGTGAGAATAATAATAATAATAATAATAATAATTCGAGGTTCTTATATACCGCTTTATCACAACCTAGTTCGTAGGTCGTCTCAAAGCGGTTCACAAATAATTATCTGTTGTTATAGGGCTTTTGGAACCAGCCACACTTTTTCTCAACTCCCTGGGGAGCATACAGCCGGTGCTGCCATTTCGGCGCTCACAGCTAACATTCAACAACTCTAGCACTGCTCAATCACGTACTCATTTACAGAGTAAACTGGGACAAACGGAGTGAATTATCTTGTTCAAAGAAAGAACACAGTACCATGACGTGACTCGAACCCGTAACCCTTCGGTTGGTAATATAATAAGTAGCACATATATTTCAACATTTCGAATGTAAGCATGTACGAGTTCTTTTATCTGAAATAGTTTTACCAACTGTTCCACGGATATCGTCCAGTCGCCAGTGTTGGTGAAATCGTTCAGTTGAAATTCGCCTTTAAAAATACTTGAAACAGGGTCAATAAAGGAAATCCATTGCTTGAGTCGGTTATTTCGTGAGTCCTGCAAAAACAATAAAGTGACACATATATCCGCATTGTATTGTTTAAGGTATAGCTTTATACGAAGACAAATGTTTCTTTCAATTTGCAAAAGCAAGAAATTGGAAAAATAATTCGTCACTCTATGGTTATAGTTGTAACTTTATAGAATGATTTTAACTCATAAGAGGAACTAAATAAATAAAATACCAAACACCATATACCACAGCGCACAAACACACCAGAAAAAATGAAAAAGACAAAAAGAGAAAACACAAATTTTACAGCAATTATGAAGATTTATTCATATACCAAAAGAACATGCTTCTCAATAAAATTCATGTTAGTCAATGAAATTATGTAAAAGCGACCTGATTAGTTACGCCATCTAAAATAACTTACAAATATGGTGACGTTCATGGGAGCACGAACCACTTTTAGGCTAGAATATATTCCCACTGCCCGTATCCGCACTGTAATAGTATTGTAATACTTACAACATGATCAAAATCACCATAGAATAACACACTGATACGCAATATGGCTTATAACATCTATTATTACAGGACTCGGAACAATTCGCATTTTATATGCAGTGTAACATGTAAGATATCACCTCTCAATACATTTTCCAAAACCCAAGTCATTAATTAAATTCCTTTTATCAGAGTTTTTATCCGTAAGGAGTACCGTTGATGACACAACGGTGCAGAATTCCAACACCTTAGTTATATGAGGGATTGATTCAAAGACTTATACAACGGAGAAAAACGAACGCGAAATAAACAAGTTTTAAAGAAAGCATTAGAACCCAGTTTGTATAATGTTCGTACCCGGTATCCTCTATTTTGTCATATATAAAATTATATAAAAATTGAGGCGATGAAATTGCTAGATCAACATTTAGATATGTAAAAATATGGAATCTAGAGATCAGAAAAGAAGTTATGCTAAAACAACATCAAAGATAAGACTTAGATTTGTGAAATGAAATATCAAAAATGGTTTATCAAAGCTGTAGTCAAGTTTCATTTTTTGCAGTGATACGGGGATCCTTAAGTTAAGCTTACCTAGTTCACCCGGCCGATACACAGCTTTGTCAGTCTGTATGAATATCGAGGTTGATTTTGGCGAATATGTCAAACGCACGCTATCAATAAACTCCAGTGCTCCAGTCCCTTCTGACCGTAATATATAAGTACCCGACGGAAGATCCTCTGGTATCTGCATACATAGAAAGGAAAGCAATCGATGAATGCTCATTTTTATATTTGGATCAAGGGAAGTATACTTTTAGCTTGGTAACTTTCTACTTTTTCGTCGATAATGAGAGCAAATCTCAATACTTATCTGCTGCAAGTACCTTAATGATTTTCAAATATTTCATGGTTTTTATTTTGACTTGTTTTATCACAATCTCGACTAAGAGTTGTCGTTCCTTACACGAGTGAAAGAAACGACAACTCTGCTTAGCGATAGGTTTTATCAATAAAAGCTGAAACCCTATCAAAGTCTAGAATATCGTCGAAACTATCAGAAGAAGATAGTTAATACTGTCAACTTTACAAGTAGACTTCTAAAACTGATCATAATCATTGAAAGGCTGGTGCATCCTATTGATGACGGCGGCAAGATGGCTGTTCATGTGAGCAGTCGACAACACTTCAAATAAAACAAATGTGCGTCCAATATGTATCCGGTTCGGACAAAAATACATTAGTTGACATGTTAGTATATTTTTTTCTACAACAAATATGTACAAACTCTCACAATGGCTGACGCTAGATTTTGGAGACAAATATCTACTTATTTTAAAGAGCAGTAATTAGTTGACCACAAACATGCAATAATATAGAAAAACTCATTTGAAACAGATTTAATGTAAAAGAAAAGGAATCAATTAAATATCGATGTAAACCTGAACTATCCCACATTTGTACAAGACTTTTAATGTCTAGTAAGTGTTAACATAATTTTCACTTACCTTTAGTTCCAACACCTCAGGTATCCCTAAAAATAATCAAAAATAACCCTTAAGTCCGCTTATATAAATCTTTTATGCTTTGAATTTACACGTTTTGCGTTGTCATCTGGTTTGTTTCATATTGCTTCAATCTTAAAATAACGCTTTATTTTTTAATACAGAAAGCTCTTGAATATTCAGAAGTATTGATGAACACAATTTGAGGAAACTTAAATATTTCAGCATTCGTGGTTACAGTAAATTTATTTCACCAATATCTTGTCAGCAGACATATGAAAATAAACTAACAAACAGATTTTAAAATAAATGACTTACCAGCATAAACTGTGTCCGACACATCTGCAATAGTTCCATTGTCGGAATCTAAAACAGCTAAATCTATATAGACTGGTCCAGTTGCGTTCACTATCCGCACGAAGACAGAGATCGGTTGACCAGGTCGGATTGTTTTGGGTGCCAATATGAAGTATGTACTGAAAATGTAAAAATATTGCTAAGTGTCGATACATGAATATGATAATACAATTCTAAAATGCGTTTACGTGTCTTTCAAAATATAGAATACTTACTCGTCTGCAAATGATGTCGCAAATAGCAGTACCACCCAGCACAGTTGCAAAGTGAACACCATGTCTGCGGCCTACTGATAGTGCTGTGAGAGACAAAATAAAATTGCTTAAATGCATCACTAAAAATCAATCGAACATTGTGATATTTCAATATTACTAAATTCACACTTCATGACAATATCAAGAACTTGTCTACAAATCAGATTAGCATATTTAAATTGAACTTAAGTCAACATATGGGTTAAGATTGAATTGAAATCACAGCTGGTACACTTGTCACCAAAATGTCATTAAATGCTTGTGGCCACACAAAAGCATCTTACTATAAAAACTACTCTTTATAAACATTTCAGAAAGTGTATAAGGATAGTATAAGGATCAAGTGTGTTTAATATGTGAAGCTATACAATGGCAATGTGTAATATCTTTTTATTTTATTTTTATTTTTATTTTCACTAAGTTAAAGACACATAATGGAGTTCCCTTGATTAACAGATAATCTCCTTTGTCCAGATATCAATCCTACCTTCTCAAAAATTAAAATATGATAAAATTGTTAATTATGAAAATATTTTTTTGGATGATAAGACTTAAAGAATGAAAGGTAAAAAAATGTCAATTTGTGCACCGATAGATGAAATATAGATTGGCAAAAACAATTATTACAAATATGTAAGGTATATGTTACTTTTAAAATCGATCGAGCTCAGTATTTAACACTGTACCCAGAAAAAAATCTAGCATATTTTATATGTTATGGCTGAAGCTTTAAACACCGTGATAACTTTCCATTAGCAACAGCTGATAAATATAAATCCATCGAACAATGTGACTGTGTTATAATGCAAGGTTATTGACAGATGTGTGCATCCACTAAACCTGGAAGTGAATGTGGTTGCAGCGGGAAATGAGTCATTTCAAACAATCAGCTTTTAAACATTTTCTTTCAATAAGGAAGTACTTAGATTATAAGAATGATGCTTTTATTTTCATGCTTGGAGACGTCAACATCTAAAGTCTGTGTAAACATTGAGTTACTTTTAATGTCATCTTTTGAATAAATCGACAACTAAGCTGGCACATATGTCACTTAAGTATAATTAAATGCATAGATTTAAACAAAAGCATCAACAGGTAATATAAAACAAAAACTGCAAGATATTGTCAGGGAATAGATAATATTGAGTTGCAAGGGGTATGATTATTGTGTGGAGCAACAAAATCAAACTGTATTACAAAAAAAGCAATTTAGATAAATTTATCGATTAAAACATATGGTATTGCCACAGAGAAAATTAGTATCACATTTTGTTGCAACAATATTATGCCCTTTTTTCTAGAAAATCAATTGTTCAATATTATTATTGAGCTTAATTGTATTGGTGACATTTAGAAAAAAAAAATTAAAGGAACTCTTCAGATGGTTTATCAAATAAAATGGTACATTCTTACAAAGGTTGCCACACTTGCATTTAAAAAGTTCTACATTCCTACATTGATTAACAGCACATCACGTAAGGCTACTATTGCAATTTATCAAAATAATATTTCCGATCATAACTATGAGGTTCAAATATTAATATATCAACATGATTTTGGAAATTATTTACGACACATATTATTCGCATTCAAGTAAAACATTCTGCCTTACAAGAGAACAAAATGTCCTTTCCTTGATTACTGACGATGTAATCTGAATGGATGTCAAAAACCTTCTTCGTAATATGTAAGATATACAATTAAATTTCATATACTTCAGAAGTGCTTATTTAGTAGACTCAATGCTTAGCGTATGATGGATTTTAACGCTTTGGTGAATTGGTGCACTGACACTGTATGCAACGGGAAACTATTTACAGAAACTCTATATAGCGTAATCATATCTCGTAAAGGCGCAAAAAACCCACTAAAATAAGAAAAGCGCTAGAATATTACGCGGACAGTAGTTAGGCGTAAACAGTAAAATATATACAAGAAAAAATGTCAATATGTAAATTGGTAGTTCAGACAAGAAAGACTGAAGATGTTAGAGGAAACAAAAATAATCCAATTTTACAAATATATCAAGTATAAATATATAGCTTGAAACATACAACCGTTGTCATGCTCAAACTCAGATTCTGTGCTCAAGCCCTATTTCTTGTTTCAGTGAGAGATTAATCAAAATCCACATTATCTTAGTGATTTGGAGGAACTTGAGGGAATCTAAAAGCTGAATATCGTTTTCAATATTTACACATAACCTTTTGGCCGTGTCACATGATTTAAGCGAGTTACAGAGAGTTATTTTGGGCGCAGAATCCATGCTTGAGCATGAGGAACGGTTTCATGAATACGGGCCCAGATTACTAAGGACGGCACCAAAAACAAACGCAAAATTTAACTTCATTGTACTCGATGTAATTGTATCACCTTTTTATAAAGCCTGTAAAACCATGATGAATTGATACTAGTGACAGCTGACATATATCATGTCTATATATGGACCCGTCGATAAATGTGGTAAATTGGCTGTGGATATATATCAAGTTACTGACATAAAAAAATATTGACAAATATAATAGTTGTTGACACTTTACTTATTATGATTGTAACGACAAATGGGTCGTTTTAATAATCAGAGTTTTCCTTGCACAATTAGAAGGACTTCAATTATTGAAATAATGCATATTTTCAAAAGTGTATTTTTTAAGAATGATCGAAAAGTGTATTTTTGTAAGAATGATCGAAAGTCAATCAGGTACTTTTTCTTCAATAAATGTATTACGTTTTTTTCTATATTGTACCATTATAATATGTGCTTTTATTCTTCAAGTTTGCATTAAGAAATAGCAACAGATTGTTACCGACCGTGGTTACCGACCGTGGTTACAGACCGTGGTTACCGACCGTGGTTACAGACCGTGGTTACCGACCGTGGTTACAGACCGTGGTTACCGACCGTAGTTACCGACCGTGGTTACAGACCGTGGTTACAGACCGTGGTTACAGACCGTGGTTACTGACCGTGGTTACAGACCGTGGTTACAGACCGTGGTTACCGACCGTGGTTACCGACCGTGGTTACAGACCGTGGTTACAGACCGTGACTACCGACCGCGGTTACCGACCGCGGTTACCGACCGTGGTTACAGACCGTGGTTACCGACCGCGGTTACAGACCGTTGTTACCGTGGTTACCGACCGTGGTTACAGACCGTGGTTACCGACCATGGTTTCTCTAAAAATATACACATACCGCTGTATCCTTTATATTGCTAAGAAAAATTTGCATACAACTGTCACTGGGAATAAGAAGAATTATGGTAA
>JAUMHH010161460.1:0-17549 GCA_032359455.1 Chlamys rubida | reverse complement strand
CAATCATAAGGAAGGGAGGTAACTCCAACACAAAAATGTATTAAAGGGAGATAACTATTACTTAAAACAAAGGTAAGGACAGCACTCCAACATCAATCATAAGGAAGGGAGGTAACTCCAACACAAAAATGTATTAAAGGGAGATAACTATTACTTAAAACAAAGGTAAGCTAGATAACAAAATACAAAGGGAATCTGTTCAAAGTATGTAGCAATGTTCCAGGAAACTAAGATCGTTTTAACTTGTCCTGATCATGACTGGAAATGACACACAATTTGCAGATCAATGAAATCTATTGATTTCTCCTAGCTCTAAATGTTGTCGGAATATTTCTCTTCTACCAGGGTTAAGATATTTTACATTATTGAACAGACAGTGTACACATCATGCACTAGTGGAAAAAATACAGCATCCCAGAAAATATCTCATCATATCCCATTTCCTTCTTCGTGTCATCACCTTGATTGATCTTCTTATCATTCCTGGTCCTTTTTTTCTCCACTGCTTATATAATTCTCTTTCTATCTCTCCCTAACCTTAAAATGTACTTCTAGAATACCCTTTCCCTTTAAATTTCCTCTTGATTTTGGCCAGTGTTTCCATTCCTTAGTTTCACTCCCTGTTTTTCCCTTTAGCTCACCTTGGACCCTCATAATACTTCACACACCATTTTATATTCTTCACAGCCAGTACTTCTTATCTTCAGAATGTAAATGATGTTACCACAATGCCTGTCAGTCCGTCCATCTGTCTGTCCATCTGTCTGTTTGTCTACATATACATGTATTGTGACTGCAATCTATTTAGAGTTCATGCACAATTGGTTTGTGTGATGAGAGTTATTAATATTCATATGAAGATATGAAAATGAAGACCATCTTATATGTTTCAAATGGTTATGTCTTCTTGTAGTGTGCATACTGTTTTTTGAAAGTCATTTCAAATTGTAAGCTTTCTCTGAGTCACGTTACTTGAACTGATGAGGGTATTCAAAGGAATTTTTAAATAGATCTTAAAATTCTGGATTCCTTCCTTTCTTAATTTTTTTCTTTTTTTTCAGAAATTGTCCAATACCTTTGTTAGTTAGATAACTTTCACCTCCAAAATGGTGTTGTTATCAGTTCAGTTGAATAAATTAAAACATGTGAAACAAGAATTGAAACATGTAAAACAAGAATTGAAACATGTGAAACAATAATTGAAACATAAGAATTGAAACATAAGAATTGAAACATGTGAAACAAGAATTGAAACATAAGAATTGAAACATGTGAAACAAGAATTGAAACATGTGAAACAAGAATTGAAACATGTGAAACAAGAATTGAAACATGTGAAACAAATTTGTCATTGTTTTCTGTTGATACATATACAGTGACCAATGCAATCATTGAAAATGACAGACTGATTATTATTATCAGGGAATTCAACTTAGGAGTGAGATTAATAGATAACTTAACTCATTCACCCCTGAAATTTCATAATGATCTATACCAATCGTTGAATTGGAAGAGTTCAAATGTGTCTTCAGGGGTGAATGAGTTAAGATAGCGGCAAAATAGTGCTAGATTCCCTTATTAGGATAAATACAGTATATGGGTGAACTGTATTATTATGCAAAGACACATAATTTACCAATCCCTCAAACTTTACCACGGTAAGATATTCAACCAGCCTATGTTCACATATGAATGCTTAACAAGATTCACTATATAATACTCATATATGAATATATAAGGTAGGTGTCAGTTATTTTTGTATGTACAGGTACAGTCAACATATTAATTATGAAAACATGGAGATGAGTTTCGACATCGTAATTTGCCTTCTAGGACCCTGAGGTGACCTACATAACATACTGTCCAGGTACGTACAGGTGGATAGATAACCTGGACAGGTAAATCATTAGTCACGACAGACGTCTACTGCCTCGGAGGGACTGATGGAATGACCGCTGTACACAGATCTATAATGACTCTCTGTAAGGGTTAATCTACTAAGCGACCAAGGCCTCTTGTACAAAAGTATGGCTAGCTTCATGTAATAATTATGATTTTTTTTATCTTACATATTTTGAAAAGCATTAAGAATATTGAACTTATAAACATGAATTGTGATCCATTTAGTGATGTGTATAACAAGGTATGTTAAAATATTTGTAAATTTGTTAGAATTTCTTCAATTATTTCTTTTTCAAAAATTTCATTTCATGACTTATTAAAGCTGACCAGGCTCTGATGAGCTGGCATTAACGTGGAATGTCTTGTCATAAGTGTGTAATTGTGTATAATTACGTCACAGAGAATTAACGGTAATCAACAAAGGGTTGACGCAGGTGTATAATTAAGGTATGTAATATACAAACAGCAAATGACTTTATGTGAAAGGTATTCCATGTCTTACTGAAGGCTACGAGTAGTGTTATTTAATTAGGGCACAGTATGATAGCCACAGCATGCAATGTCTATGTCCATATAGAAAAAGTAAATTTATGTACCTCTGTGTTTATCTTCAATTACATTGCCGATTAAGGTGCCGTCACACTCTTTCCTTGATGATAAAAGTTAATCAAAATGCCAAACACATGTTTACCTTGTTTTGAATTGATTGACACCCGTTGATATTAACATAACAAATACATGTATATCATGACTTGTAACACAGCGGATAAACAAACTCCCTGTTTATAATCTAGAGGTCTGAGGAGTGGGTCCTCCTTAGACTTGTAACTCCCTGTTTATAATCTAGAGGTCTGAGGAGTGGGTCCTCCTTAAATTGGTGGCGGAGATGTTTATCAACATGGGAAAAGGTAGTAAATATATTTCTTTTGAAAAGCTCTTTGTTATTTCAAATAAGCATGCAATTCCATATCGGAAAACATTTTAAAGAATTTGAACTCTTCTTTGTTGTAAATGCATCAAAGAGTATTGGGACTACTGTCTTTATTCAGGGATACGATTGACTTAACTTTGACAAGGATTAGAGAGACAGGTAATGTGCACAGCGTGAAAACAACTTTTGTGTGTTTTTTGTGTGAAAAAAATGTACACACAAACAGTGTTGATCTTAACACATAGCTGTAACATATTACTCTGAAACTCTTGCTGGAGAATGGGAGGGTCATAGTAAAGTAGAATTACCGTATTTATCCTGCAAAAAGGCAAGGGGCCAATACATTATCTCTGGCTTAAAGCAGGGGGTGGGCTTCTTAACTCCTTTACCCTTACATATTTAAACTGGACTTTCCCAGTCTTTGATTTGACAAGGTTCAAATGTGACTTTAGGGGAGAATGGCTTATAAGACAATGAATGAACATGTGTAATTGGCATTGCTACTGAACTGCAATAGATATGGGCTGTCAATTACCTCCCTCATTAGGAGGGAGACTCACTCATTTTGACTGAAATTTACCAAGTTCCCTCAAAATCCCTCATTCAAGTCCAAACTCACAAGAATTCAAAATCTACATCCTGAGGTCAAATGATCTCTTAGTTACTGCAGGGTGTGTGTAATGATCATAACAGTTGCATCTGAATCAAATAAATGCATTTTGAAGTTTTATACATGAAAAGGGAAAGATAAATTGAGCAAAGCAGTTTCAGTCTTATTTCACGCACTTTCTCCTTGATTGGAAATGTGGAATGAAGAAGATCTCCCTCGTCGGAGGTTTCAGAGGTTATAACCCCCATGGGGGTTTAGTACAAGGTATAACAACATATTAAAGGGTAAATACGGTATTATAATATATATGGGCGTGTCTGTTATAGGTCAGCCTCGGCCACTGTTGTTGACACTGAGAGGTCTGTGTATTCAGTGTGATACAGGGATCTTAGGTTTAAACATGGGGCAAGATAAAATTCCTGTCTCTCTCCTCTAGTGAAAGTCCAAATCTACATCTATAACTCTAATGGTCCCAGTGTTTACCGTTTTGTTTTATCGGTCAAGTGTCTCCATATAACAGATTGGGGACTTGTAAGTCGTATTTGCAAAACAGGGGAGTATAGCCTTAATAATCTTGCACTTTAATTGGCTCTAGAGAGAGAAAAGCATCAATCTCAGAAAGTATACAAACTGTAATGAAAATTTCTTAAAATTCATTATAGAAAGTTTGAAATAAGATTGAGGGGCGGAATAAGGTGAGGGGTGGAATGGGTAAACGATGTTACCCGTCCCCTGAACATGACGTATTAGAGTGCAATCGGGCGAAATGTCTCTATGATTTTTGACAGCTGACTTTACTGATTCGGCCCACTATGGCTTAGTGAGTTATTTTCAGCGGTTTAGAGTCGAGACACCGGTCATTTACACTCTTTGCTTGACAAAGGAAACAGACGTTTTAGAAAGCTCGCAGAGATAATTAAGTTTTCAATTCCTGTTGGTGTTCAAAACAAACTTAGTCTTCTTTATGGAAAGTATTAATTGACCCAGAGAAATGTTTCTCAAATAGTACATATGTTTTGTGAGAGTCGGCCTGATTTTGTGTTGTTTCTCTGTCAGGCAAGATGGTTAGGACAGCAACTGTTGTTGAAACAAAATATTATGTGTAAATTAAAGATTTTTATGCGAACATTAGTCAAACTTATACATTTTAAGATATTGCAATGCTGTATGCATAGTCCCAAAATATAAAACAATGGACATGTAATGAATTTGATTGGTTATCTTTGTAAAGTTGTTTTAAAGACATGGAACAATGTTCAAAGAATTATAGATGAAACTTTAATTTTGGAAAACTCCTATTCCCTGTCTATATATAGAACTTATTCTGTGTACGGTGTTAAGAAAACTCTCATCCGTCAGATAAACTAAGCGTTAAGGTTATATTTGACAGAAATGGTCGCCCCGTTTCTTGACTGTCTGATATGTTAAATGTCAGTACAAAGCTTACACAGGGCTCTAGGTCACCACATCACAGTGGCTGTAAAGAAAAACAAAACAAGGGCAGAAACTGATGATATGTCAACAATGCAGTGAAGTGGACGTTCGTACGTTTTTTGTGATAGGTTGGGATCTTGTTCTCCTCCCCCTTCTTCCTCTATGACTTCTATCTTCGAACCCAGCTATATAAAAAAAATGTCAAGGTTAAAATTTCTGAAAGATCCCTGCAGACAAAACACTAGAGAAATCCACTAAAGGTTTACTTAGGAGGCACGATAGTCTAGTGGTAGGACATCCGTGGCTCGTGACCGAAGGGTTGCAAGTTCGAGTCACAGCACGGCACTGTGTTGTATCTTTGAACAAGATACTTTACTCCGCTTGTTCCAGTCTACTCAGCTGTAAATGAGTTGGGCAGTGCTAGATCTGTTGAATGCTAGCTGTAAGCTCCGGAATGGTAGCACCGGCTGTATAACCCCCAGGGAGTTGAGAAAGGTATTGATCGGTGGGAAATGCCCTATAACCACGGATAATAATTTGTGAACCGCTTTGAGACGACCTACAAACTAGGTTGTGATAATGCGGTATATAAGAACCTCGAATTATTATTATTATTAACATAAAAATCAATCATGCAGAAAAAGAACAGTTCTTCCTGATATGATATGAGGATAACGCAAATATAAACTTTAAAATGTCATTACCAACGATGTTTTGTATCAGCAAAGAGCTTTTAAACATTTCACAGGATTGTCTCTTTTCTTTATCATACACATGTCATTCAGATTTAAAAACTACTCACCATAGTTCAATATTGATAATATGTATCACCGATACCAGGTTATATAAACATTCGAAATTATAAGATGTTTGTTTGTTATCAAATACAACATTCATATATTGGTTTGACAAGTCAGTGCTTGTCCTAGTAAACTCCAATATACAAATAAACCATTAACATTAGGTTTTCGTCAAACTTCGAATCATCATTTTTGTGCTTTTCAGTGAATAGTAATATCCCCTCCATGTTTTCCATGTAATTCCTTTAGCATATATAGAAGTATTGCCCGATAAGTAGATCCCATTCAGATTGGATTCGTGACAAGCATTATACCACCAGGCGCCTTGGTATTGAACAGAACAGCTTGTAGTATCATTGTCATGTGTGCTGAATATATATCCATTATGGTGATCCAGCGAATTCCCTGTAAATATAAAAGTTATTTTCAATATATTTCATAATTATAAAAAGTTAATGTTATAGATAATTTACGTATAAATATATAATTAGTTAATACGATTTTCCTATATATTACACTACAATTATGATAAGCAAATCACTATATATAGGGTTTACCGTGACTATCCTTCTGTCGTCGACACACCTGTTATTAACACCGAAGGTCACATAAACCCAATATTGATTAAACTTGTAACGTCATGAGGTAGTCCAACACATGTATGAACTATTGCTTGCGCAGTATTTGTATATCACCTTTTTTAAGCATTGTGTTTACATGTAGTTACGGTATTGTGTTATCGTATTAAACAAGAAATTGCAGCAAACATTGCTGGACACCATATCTTTGGATGAATAGTTATAACTTACTGACAGTCCAAACACCAGGAGAAACAGATCCTGTACATTTGAATTTACCTTTCGAATATTAATTGATTAAACTTTACGTTCAGAATATTCTGTTAAAGCTCAATATCCTCACATGATGTACTGTTGTCAATCAATATTTCCCCAAGGCACGAATATGTACATTTTTACTTCATGTTTAAATGTCATCAATTTGGTAATAAAGTAATATTCTGATAGAGAAGATACAGTATACTGTGTAAGAAAAATAGCATTTATACTTGCTGCAATTTTTACAAATATTTCATTCGATAATGCATTTTTAAATAGACTATCAATAGGTTTCTGGGTTTAAGTGTCAATCATAAGTCCTTTTTAATTGAACTTGACATAAAATGTTAATATTTGGTTGAGAATCCTTGTTAAAGAAGTTGTTTCCTTTCGATCCCTCTACGAAAACACACTCCGCATATTGTTACGGCACACGACTTACATTTAATTTACCTACATTCACACTTGAAAAGAGCGCGTTAATTATGTCGTGTTCTGTGAAGGAATTCTAGGGAAGGGGATTCATTTCAGAAGGTAAATGCAATACCAGAAAAAAATCATTACAGTCCTATACATTTCTGCACAGTGAAAAGCTTTAACAGCGTAGAACCAACGTATATTTACGTGTTTAGTCATGCTCGTTGTTCGTTGCAATATGTGATAGTGGTTATCTGGTTACACGTACCTGCATTCCCTGAAAACCCCGATATGTCCAATTGGTAATTAGTCGCTGCGTCCCCAATGGCGAATTTGTTGTATTGGGCATAGGCAGTGTTGTTTTCAAAATCCTCCATGTCAACTCGCAGTTCAGTATCACCTGCTGACGTGAAAGCGTGCAAATTTTCCAAACCTGTAAAAAGTATTTAAATATAGTTATATAGTAATGACATTGAATAATTAGTGAGTTCAACAGCTCAATGTTATGTTAAGATAATGCATATCAGCCTGTTATCATTTTGATACTGTTTAGATATATTTATTGCCATTGCATTCTGACATTAGACCTATTCTCATTTCCTACGTTTTGCCCCTAGCATCACCGATGAGTCCTAGAAGGACGAAACACTTGTATGGTGCAGTTTAATTAATGTATGGCATACTGTCTCGATTACTTAATTTTAATGATGCAAACAAGTGGTTGTTTATTACGATCATCCCTCACATAAGAAAATGCAAATGTTGATCTTATTAAAGTCTTACCAAGCCAAAACTCATGGTTAACGTTACCAAAGCCGTCTCTATATTCAGCCCATCCTCTAAAGAAGTCGGTGGTGCCATCTATACGTCTTTGAAACACCTGCTCAATGTCAAGTAGTATGAATAATTGTATATTGCATTGTATAAGTATACATTGGTGGTACACAACTAAATGTCAATCGGTTGACTTTTACATTCGTGATACAAGATGGCCGCCATGTTTACAGATTATTTCAATTTCTTGTGTTTTATTGCTCAGACTCAGAATGTCATATTTAAATGTTGTTTATTTCTTAGTTTCCGAAAGCAAATGATATATATTGATGAATATTTTCATTATAAAACCGACCGAAACGCGTTTTGGGAAAAGCTCACCAGAACTTTAAACTTACTTCACACTCCGATTGTTTTATGCATATTTTTAGGGAAGCAATAAACCTGCAGAGCTTTTTGTACATACCGTCCAGCCACCATTATCAGTGTTCATGTCACACCAGACCGATGTCGTATCTGTCCCTGTCACAGATACAGTGTACACCCCACTCTGCGTAGTACCTGTTTGTAACAGCGCTAGGCAGTCTGTCATGAGTCCTTCATGTTAAGAAACAACACAGATAATGAACTAACATTACGTCTGGAACATTTTACAAAAATATATATAACATGACAGGAATACTATCAAATCGCCAATGAAAATGACAAGCGTTTGTGATTTAAAGGACTTAATCAATTAGAAATTAGTTTAAGTTAAATATATTATTATTGAGTTGTAAATAGATTTTGGCTCATTACTTAATCAGTCTTCCCTTAAATAGACATTATCATTTGCAAAGAATTTGTTTCATATTTATCGGCAACTGTGTACGTCGGTATTTAACGACATCAACTCCTTATGTTTCATGTTAGTAACCATCAGTTGTCTTAGAATCAATATCATAGCCAATCCCATTTAATTGTTTATGAGCTTTGGTTCCAACTGAAAAACAAGTTTGAAATCTTAAAACATCGTTCCATGACGTATCCTATTCTAGTTGGACCGTCTGAAATCACATTAATTTTAAAATAAGCGAAACATAGATGTTTAATTATTTTTCTCGTTCATATACAGTACCATTCATATGTAGTTTCACGACCAAATACTCTCAAAAATACATTCATCTTATAATTAATATAAGAGCTCCTTTTTATAAAGGTTCCTGATTTATTAATAAGTTTAAGATTCATAAAATATTAATAGGCGAACTTGAACTGTCTAAATGTGCATACGTAATCTGTGTGCCCCTGTTTGAAGAGAGGAGAAAATTTGAAGGCCTTGAATAATGTTTGATTATGAACTCGTTTAGGACTGACACAGAAGGCGAAAATTGAGTTGTTAAAGCTGTCTTTCTGAATTTTTATGAACTGTTTAAGTTTCTATCAATTAGTTTATAAAGTTGAACAGAGGTGTGGTATAATCTATAATGAAGCTTATTTCCTGCCTTGTGTCTAAAATATTGTAATCAATTTTCATGCTTTAAATATCTTTTACCGGCCTATGTGTCTCGCTAATAATTGATTTACGAATAGGTTTAAAGCTGTTAAGATATTTCTAATTAAGAATACTTAAAACAATTAGTAATTATATTGTAAAATAAAAATGGTTTTAACATGTCCTATCGCCTACTAGGGATGAAAAATCTCTGAACTAAAAATGCAACTTGTATGCCATACAACGTTACCTCTGGCTTGAGAATACGTCTTCCAACCATCTTCACCGCTCATGCCATGTGAAGCATTGCCGAACAAGAAATGATTAAGGAGACAATTTCCTTGGACAGAATGATACGACAGCGACTCACATGCTAAGTTGTCAGCACATTCTATCGCACACTGTAACAAGCTACTTGTTGAAACAGCAACTCCTGTACTATCCACTGGTCGAAAATTGTCCAATTCGGTCATTTGAGTCATCCTAGAGTTGATAAACCCGCATGAACAAAGTGTAAAGAAATAGCATAAGTAAATTAATTTGCCTGTCATCGTTCAAAAATGTTTCACAGAGACAGTTTCACTTACATTGCTAACACCAAGTACTTTCCCAATCCTCACCGACCGCTGTCTCCCTGATAAATTAAGGCGTATTTTCATATATGTCAACTAGCCAACAATCTATTGACTTTATTACTTCGGTTAATTGGGTTTTCGCCTACAGTAGATCTATGATTTACACGAGAATAGGAGTCTAAGAATCAATACATGACGTATATTGTTCTGATAGGGAGTTATTTACGTTTTTCTATGTTAACTGTTCAAGGATATATCCGACAGACACATGATACCAAAACAGCTGTCAACAACTTGTGCTTTATGGGTGAAACATTAACAGGCGACATTCAATGGCTACACATGACGAGTTATAGATATGATGCAATTATATAATTATGCAACAGTCAAGGGGAGAATATAAATAGACTTGCACAAAAGTAGCAACGCCAGCAAATTCACATTTCCATAATAAAACCAATTACTGCACAACAAAGCAAACCCTACTCAATGATCGAGGTTATTCTTATTGCTTGTAATGCATGCTAGACAAACAGACAAACATGTCACTTTAATCGATGTGTGTCTGCTTAACAGAATACATTCGAAAGGTTTATAACTATGCACGCACAAATGGGTAATATAAACACACAAACACACATGTGATTCACATAGTTACCTTCTGTTAAATTATCTAAATAGAATGAATATCAGCATGACGCTGATCATGTAAAATTCATAGCCCTATAAATTAATGGTTGCATTACTAGGAAAAAAATAGGAACTGTTATATAAATTTACTGCTAGACCCATATATAAAAGCTCAAACTTCAATTTGTACATTGCATTGCCATACTGTATAGCACGAAATATTCGTGGGTATTTTCCTTCGTGGTTTGAAGCTATTTAGATCGTTTCGTGGTACAAAATTTCGTAGATGTCCTTTATTAACAAACAGTAGACACGTGTATCAATCAAATTCGTTGTAGTTATTTTCGTGGTTCAATAGCAACCACGAAAACCTCGAATATTTATACACAACGAACATTTCATGTTATACAGCACCTATATACAGGTAAAACATAAGCCTGCGCCCTAATGACGTCATTATCACAATAAATGCGTAAACAGAGCCTCGGGTTAGACAACCAAAAAACATCACCCCTAGGGTTGGAGATTTCTCTGTCACACCCTCAAGGTAGGGGAAGATTACATTAGTTATCGAGGTTTGACCACAGTTATCTCTTTAGAGTAGTGGTAGGGTTCATAACATACAGTTTTACAGATTTTATACTTTGAAACTAACCAGTACTCATATGCATTTTGAGATTTAAAGACAAAGGAGTTGTACGCACCTGCCCCTCTATTTCAACAGCAGTTTAGACAACCTGTATTTCGAACTTTTTGGCCCCTAGATATTTCGATTTATCTGAAACATACTCTATTGGCTCAGCGGCGATCGCTTCGATATGGGTAGCGAACATTTGTGACGTCGAAAATCCAAAGCTGTCAAAACAGAATATACCGGAAGGCTTCGATCATGAGTTCAATATGCGAGCGTTTTAGCTATTTATATTATATGTTCTACCGTCACTTAATTGTGTTATAGTTTAAGTGCTACATACATTTAATGATTTTTTTCTTTTCTTTATAATTTTAATGATGAAATGAGCTCCTATATTGAGGAGGCACACGACGTGCTTTATGCAGATGTCCGAACACAAATGCGGATGTTATCTATATGAATCCGTGTTTGTACATAATTTGTTAGCCTAGCGACTGTAAATATTATACTTTTTATTATTCAATTTTTCTCTAGACAATAGGAAGAACCCCTATGTGCAACAAAAGCAATTGATTGTAAATCGACCAATCCGCCCATCAAAGAAATTTGCTCGCCAGCAGGTGTACCCAGTTCTATGAAATATTCCGATATGCTTGTCCAAAGGAAACGCGTCAACCGGTCTGTCATGTTGTGTGCCTATATATTGTTGTTAATGTAAAACTGTTTGTTTTGTTAATGTTCCTACGTGTGGGGTTTTTTTGCTATCATTTTGTTTAGGACCTTTGATCAGTGTCTAGCATGGTAAAATTTAATATTAAACGCTGACTTAGTTTTATAAAATTGCAAGTACTGTATCAATATAGACACATTTACAGTAAACTTACACCCGATATCAACAATTAAATCACAAAAATCACAAGTTAAATTGCTTATCATTGTCATGTAGTATGACATACTTTTTATTTGTTTTACTTATTGATACAATGTAAAGTTATGCCATATGTCAATATAAAAGTGATCAAATGTCACATGTCAAGTTGCTCAAATTATAGGGTTAGGATTAGGGTTAGGTTTAGGATTAACCCGTGGAAATGACCTTTTTAGTGGTCATTTTGCAACTTAAGTTGAAAGTCTTTTCAATTGAAACTATTTTGCAACTTAAGTTGGTCCTTTTTCAATTTAGTGCGGTCATTTTACAACTTAAAGTTTTCAACTTGATGTATTTTTCAACTTTACACAAACTAGACCTTTTTTTCTTTTTTGACTGAATATGTAATTTACAAGAGGATGAAAACTTAAGGAAGACGTCTTTTTTTATTTTAAACAAATATATTTTATGAAATAGCATCGGTTTGAGCGGCAAAATGACCATGACCTTGTTACACTAGGGTTAGAATGATATCGTTTTCCGATTTTGGAAATTTTCATGATATCATTTTAAAGATGAATTTCGAACTGAATTAACTCGATTCAAAGCTTTAAATTTCTTTAAAATTAAAATCTCGCTCACACCACGTTTAAGTTGCAAAATGACCTATAAAATGAGTCGGTTTTTTGTATATTTTTACAAAAAAAAGTGTTCATCAGTTTAAATGCGTATATCATTAAAATACCCTCTCCCAAAGACTGTCATCAAGTTAAATTTTTGAAAAATTGCATGGAAACAACAGAAGTATGCGATTTTTGTCAGGCGTGGCAATTAACCCTCTTCAGAATAAATTGGCAATTTTTTTTATCAGATTGTTTCACCTTCTAAAACATGATTGTTTCCTGATTTTTTCCTTCAAATAGACATATGTGAAAAAATTGTGCGTAGATCGTAACAATTTAACTTGTCAATGGATGCGTAAATATTTTTTTGTTGCACCTGAATTTTCAAGTCAATCAAGAAATGATTAGTATGACAAATACCAGCTTAGAACTGTGTTGTTGCCTTGAAACAGACTATTTGCATAAATAATTTTCAAACTTAATATTCCTGAAAACAATGCCGTTGTGGTTATTTGGTAACTTAGTCTAACTCTAGTGTTAGGGTTAGGTGTTTTAGGAGTTTTGCTATTTTTCAACTTAGATTTTTGGTGATTTTATATACTGTTATACACTTATTCCTCGTTATCAAATTGTTAGGTTTCAAGTTATGATGAATCAATGTGTAGTTGTAAACACTAATTTACGTCGGTAAAACTGAGTGGAAGCCCCCAAAATAGTCTAACCCTATTTGTGTGATCATTATGCAACATTATTTCCAACAAGAAATTAAACACCTTCATAAATTACATAAATCTTTTCACTTTTGCTTTTTGAGAAAGTGTACATATACTTTCCTTAATTGCATATGACTTTCCGGCGTAGTATGAAACATAATTGCAAAATTGTCTAACCCTCATAATGGTCATTTTCAACTTAAGTTCTGTCAATATACAGTATATGGTCAAAAATCAGAAAAATTGGGAAACACGTTTTACAATTTGTTTTGCATGGCGTGAACGAAAACACTAAAACGGCATAGAAAGTGATTTTTTTCTGTTGAAAATTGTTTATACTTAATCTTAAAAAAAAAAATTAAAAAAAATGCTTTAGCATTATAGTTTTATCATTTTTGGAAAGAAAAAGACAGAAAACATAGAAATTAGGTGAGATATTTTTTTGAAAGGAGGGTAACGAAAAAACCATAAACATTCATGATTTGCAGGTGTATTTCGTTTTGTTTCAAAACCAGCGTCCAAGTTTTAGTGCCGAGCTATCATGACACTATAATTACAGTTTTTCGTATTTATATCACAATGACAACACATGAATATTTAATTTTACGCGTTTCTGCGGTTAGCATTAAGTTGCAAAATGGCAACTGGTTATGATGAATTTCATCGATTTTCCTTTGATTTCCCATAAATAAATAAAAAAACCTTTTTTTGCATAAACGTTTAATTTGGTGAAAAAACCATTGATATTACATTTGCAGTGGTTTGAAGATTGGCTTTTTTTCAATTTAATTGTTTTTTGTTGATCGACAAAAAAATATTTAAAGCAATTTTAGACTAAAAACAGCAGAAATGATTGTTATACGATAGCGGGATCCTAATAGAGCCTGTTGAAAGCTCCTTGTGGTGTCAACATGACTAGAAATCAAATCTTAACAGGTTTATCAAAACAGATTTTTGATAATTGATACAGTTTTGAAAAAATCGACAAATGGAATATCGGCGATTTATCATTTTAAAATTTATAATATTGCAAAAAATGATCACACATTGATTATGAGTGATTTTGAAAAATATGTAATTTTGGTTATTTCAGGAGTGAATTTCTTTCGAATGATATCAAAACTAGCAAGATATGCCATAATAGTTTGTCCTTTAACACTTTATTTATATCAGCAATTATGACAGGATAATTTGCGTTTTTAACATACATAAAATCATTCTTAGAAGACAGGTGAGCATTTAAAGTGTTTTAAATGGTAAGATCACAACACATTAAGCAATCATGCCTGTAGCAACTTTCGAAGAAAAGCATACTGAGGCATTTGTGTGTAAAATAGCAGACTATACCATTGTAACTGTTACCAGTAAATTGACATGTTAACGCATGTATCAACATTGTTGACAAATAAATTACTAAACTTTAACTTTATCCGACCAGTTAAAATCGGTTTTCTTAATGGATGTCACATAATGTTTTCAACCAAAGGTTGTGATACCTTTTCAATGTATCAGCAAATACGATTGCAAGCTATTATTTAATATACATTTGATAGAAGTAACGGGTTCTGCCAGCAGAAATGAGAAAAACTTGAAAGGGATCATTTGAAGTAGTAAACGTGACTAAGATAATAACACACAGGGCGAAATCGATCAGAAAACGCATCAATACGCAATGTATTATATTTTCCCTTAAAGTTACCGTTTAAATGTTTTACATAAAAGTAGTGAACCATACTTTTTAATAGTAGCTTCCCTCTGCTGACATCACTATGAATAGAATCCACTGGAATAACCTCACCCCCTGCACACAAATAAATATTCCATATATACCTTAATGTACATAACCCCCCCGAAAATGATTGTATAAGAAACGATTCTGCTTACCCCATTTTTCAAATGACATGCAAGATACACTGAGTTAATCAATATTTGTATTTTGAGATCTTGCACAACTCCTCTTGTCAGTGAATTCGTGACTTCTTGACGTACGTAGGATGTAACTGTTGTGTTAGAGTTGTTTCAGTTACATTAATGTGCTGTACGGGAAATGTAACTCAGACCTGCCACTTCATTATTGATCTTCAAGAAGAAGAGTACGTCTTAAATAAGCAGTCTTGAATTTTTGTATTTTATTTTATAAATTTGGTTAACGTTCCACAAAAATGTCTTTTATGACGTAATTGTTCATTTTTTAAAACCATTTTACCATAGACTGCTTAAGGTTTAAACACCAATTGCAATGAATGAGTGAAACAAGATAATGAAACAATTAAAAGGAATTGGCATTGCATTGGATGATGCATATATACATATATATATATGGATTGATACAATTAATCTCCTCATAATTCAATTAAAATTACAGTGGTGAACTTATATCAATAATGATACATAGGCAAAAATGATATTAATTTTCTTGCTATTTTATACAGTCAATACATTTATTGACACATTGAGTCTGATCCAAAACTATTGACTAAAGATGCAAGATGCCATTTTAATTTTCCTATTGTAATATTTTATTATATTCCAATTGATCAACGAATATTTCAGAATGCTCTACGATTCCATTGACGTCACCATTGGAACAACCATAACACGAACGGGAAGAAACCGTGTACAATTGTCTTCCAGATTTGCAAGGAATAACATACTTTTCATCACTTCAAGAAATATATCAACAAGAATATAATCCTTAGCAACCAACAATCAACAATCAAGATCAAATCCTCGTTGATCCCTGACGTCATATTTCTTCATCAACCCATTTTAAACTAAACATAGAAGCATGCGCAGATCACCTTGAAATATTCAGTACGTACAACGATTGTTGCCTTTAACACAAAGAAAGTGAAAAGTATGAAATGATGTGTAGAGTATGCTGTGAAGATCATACTAAGTTGAGATGTTTGCCATGACATATACGACATATGTTGCGAGGATGCACTTAATGATACATAGACAAAATAATAACGGAAATATTACTGGAACAAAATGACTTGAATCAATATAGAAACTTTCTTCTTCGGAGAATGCAATTGAATGGGACACATGCTAGATAAGACACGCAATTCGTTAGAATTTCAATTTCAATCGGACGAATACATTTAAAACTCATTCGAAATATACTCCACAAATTGGTACAAAAACCCCAGCGGAAGCAGCAACATTGACAGAGAAAATACATTAGTCAAATCAAACAAACAGTTAACGGTAAAAGGAGTTTCACATACCACAAATTGCTCATCGTTATCGTTGACATACAATCTAAACTGTTTTTATGATTTGCTTTACCTTTGATTTATTTGCAAATCAACACCAATCCGTATCTTTACGATAAAATAAGCTTCAGATCAACTCAAGAGCACTTCACTGATGTCAATGAACTCATGAAATAGGATATGCTACCGGATGGATTTTCTGAAACCGATCAAAACTGGATACATTATCAGGTATACATGTAAGTTGGCTGAATCTTATAAAATACATGCGACCGTATGCGCCTATTCCTCTTGTGGATTTCTGTGTGAAACAGGTTGACTTAGATAAATCGTTCGCAACAAAAAGAAACAGAACGGAAATTCGCCAATTGGCGACTCTTTTGCAGCGGAGTTTGCATCAAAGAATCATCCAGTTTACTAACAAACGCTCACGTAAGTATCCACACTGGCAGACTTCACTACAACGTTTGTTTCTCGACGAGATGACTAGATGATCTATTTATGTATGCGTAACATTAATGTTGATAAATAAGTACTAAACAGTGTCTTATAGCGTTGTTATAGACGTCTGGCGTTCGAAACATCATCCTACAGCATTATTGTCAGATAATTTCAAATAGCATGAACTCATGGCGTCATAGGTTTGATTAAGGGGAGGTAATGAAGACTTAATATATATTCTCTTTGATATTGTATTCGGATGTGTGGAAATGACAATTGCTGTGTTGTACCTACAGAAACTGTAAGCAAAAAACCATGATATTTATATTATATAATGAAATCAAACGTGTATACTCGTTTGTCTTTATTTGAAATGAAGATTATTTCTTTTGAGTGGTGTTAACCCATACATTGAGCCCATCAAAAACATCCGTACTTAACTATTGCAACTTCAACGCCGTATCTTCTCGATAGGACTTACACTGGCTAACTTCACTTTCAAATAAGATACCGCATTAGCAAGTGAAAAACCTCCATGACTAGTGCCATCCCCCGTTGTGGTTTATGTCCCGTTCTCACCGCCTATTTTGGTACCTCGATCAAACTCGATCTTGCGGTCGTGAAACGATCTCCCTCGGTCTGCACTGGGGTCCCGCTCAGTCTGGA
>JAUMHH010161459.1:0-35064 GCA_032359455.1 Chlamys rubida | reverse complement strand
CCAGAATGTCATAATGATCTTTTACATACAATGTACATTAAGACCTATATTATAGCACGCTGTAAAAGTCCTGTGCTGAGAAGGAATTCGTTATAATAATATAGAGGAGCAACAAGCATTTCACGTCTATATGGATACATACTTGGATGGTAGTGTGTCGCCTATAAAAATGCACGATGTTGGTATTCTTATTGAACAAGGTTGTGGATAACAAAGCTTCTATAGCATACCGTCTAGAAGCAGCTACATGTAACCGGCTACGTGGATATATCACTGTACGTTTTAAGTGGAAATTTGTTCTAATTTAAGACGCTTACACAAGTCAAAGAAAATACACATTGTATTGTACTCTGTTATTGGTTTCGGCAGCTATCGTTTGCCCCAAGATTAGTTTCTTTCTATGACACACGAAATGATTCTTGCAAAAGTATGTCATATAAGGAGCAAAACGTGGTTACATACAATTGTAAAACAGTATTATCCAAATATACACGTACTCCTTTACAACCATTGACAAACTGTCATTATCATTGACATTGTAAGCTGTCCATGTAGTATTATTTTCAGACAAAGGTAATATCATTGGAACCTTTGTCAACCTTCTTATAATTTGTAGAAAACAACAAACACACACAAATGTACATATGTATTTATTCATTAATTATTGTTCCTTCCAAGTTGCTCAATGACATAGATCATCAATGTCGATTCATAACCTACGAAGTAGAACGTACATTCTTACTGAGTGATGTCAGTCTGCGCTGAAGCAATGTTGAGATCGTCATCATGCATCAAATTCTGAAAATGAGTTTTTATTAAGGTGAACACATGCTCACAATGTTGGAAATCGATGTTTGCCGACATACCGAGTAGTACTTCATAAGTAAATCTCTCTTTTACTCTTTTGTTGCGGGCGGTTAATTTTTTATTTAGTTTCCATTGGTTTGTAGGCTTTTCTAGAGACAATTCACTGTAAACATGATTTTAGCTTTAAGATAATGGTACATTTTGGACATGTATGTTGATATTTATATTACATGTACATGTAGATAATGTATATGTGTTATTATAAATTACATCTTAATATACAATGATGTTTTAAGTTGCTTGTGTTAAATGTGTTGTCCACACTCACAATCACGCGAGCGAAAGTGAATTATTTTTGTATTCATGAAGAGATTTAAAGAAAAAATGCAAGTATTAAAGAGATTCATTTGTTGGGAAGGTCACTGAGTGTGTCTGCACGGAGCTCACTTTTCACATCGATCTTTCGGCGTACCGTTAAATTAGCGTTCTATCCTTTTAGCACATGTTCACCTCACTTGGTCACAAAGCATGAAATTTCACTAATTTCACTCCCTTTCTATGTAAACCACGTCTTTCTATTGAATATTTAATTAAACTTCAACTTTTAACAACGTGTAATAAACCCTTATTCTTCTTTTATGTACATATCTAGCTGACGGTGAATCTTATAGTCGACATGGGTGGTAGCTATGTATCCACAATACAGTTCTTACGTTTTTGTCATAAACGTGACGTCAGGGCCCATCTTCCCTGGAGTATTGTCCCTGCGGTGCTGGAGTCGAAACCGATATCGTTAACGGTTTCCGGTGTGTCAGCGGAATCCTGCAATGTCGCGTGGCAGTGTTCAGGCACAAATACATTGATTAAGTAATGAGTTCTTCCACACAATGAATCCATTTTCACTGAAATATTTTTATAGCATTTGTATTATACATAATTCTAAATTCTGGAAAGATAGAATGCAAATCGTTTTGACGATATCGATACAGGATTCCCTGCAAAAAGCGTTGTTTTGCCGCAATCTTTTCTCAGGGGTTTGGGTATGATTACATTATTTTTAATGGTTCTGGAGTGAAATGCTTTTATCTAAAATCCCATTGCAACAAGTCAACAAACATAGCTGTTCCACCGATAAGAAATGACGAAATGTCTATCGTTTTAGAGATTTGTAACATTTTTATCAGAAAATGCATTAATAAATTGAAATCGTCTCAGAAACAATACGACAGCCTAGCAATCTAAGCTGATTGTCTTCGAGATGGAGCACATGAAACTCGCTAATGATCTGGGTTTTGTGATTGTTTGATGGAATATGTGGGTATGTAATCAACCTATAACATATAAACGTTGATATGCACACAACAGCTAACTATATCGCAGAATGGAAAACATATTTAACCGCTCCGTTTACCATTTGACAGGATATATTTCAGACAAGGTCTGAATATGTTATGTGGCGTTAATCACACCTGCCTTTGTCTTTATATCGTCCTAAACAAATGAAACATATTTATTTTCCGGATTTCAATTGCAAGACAGCATTGTAACAACTCAGTACACTGTCGGATTTAACTGATTTGGGAACAAAACCTTAAAAATAAATGAGGTCGTTTTTCCTAACAATAAACGCGTTCGTTGAAGACATTTTAAAGAAAAGTCGATGTATAATTAAATATCTATAGCATTTGAGTGGTCTTCGAAGTGTTTATTGTGAGAACATTAATCAGATTTCAGCATTTCTCAGAATAAATCTACTTAAAGTAATTTTCCTGCCAGAATAGATCTAAAACGTATATCGCGCTCCACAAATTGACCAAGCCAAGACAAGACATTTCCGTTATAAGGATAAATTTTGAAATAGATTTTAAGTTTCTGTATCCCTGAAACAATTGTAATGTGAGTCCATAGTAAGAGTCATTGTTACATTTATACATGTGGAACATCTCCACTGATTACATGGTAAGGCACGACTGTATTTATTTGGGAGATCTACCCTATAAAGCGCTTATAGATGTCGGATGTTTCATATAAGCTACGTCAGCAAAGTGTTACAAATACACGAACGTTTCAAAGAGATTTGGTAAGATTTATGATTACGTACGGAGAACGGTAAAGCTTGCCTATTTCAGAACATGGAAAATAATAAGATCTCAAACCGGTAAAAATATAATAATGTTTGCCAGTGTCTTCATTTTATATTTACACTGCAATTATTTAAAGGTTACCGCAAGGACGAATTGTTCATGAAAAGTGTGTTCTTATTTGGTCTTTGATCTTAAGGCCAGGGTCACAGTGGCATCAAACACTGCAACTTTCATCCGAAGAACCAGTATTTAAACAATATGTCTCCCTTCATTGTAATGGGGATACATAAACACTTAAAATTCGTCTTCTGCCTGCAGTGGGATAGAGCAAGTTTATTCTCTGTCCGACTCTACGGCGGCTTACCCAGGTTTCCCTGCTAAACCACAAACAGATACATAGTTTAACCGCCTAAGAAAAATGATTTTTCACTTTCTTGTACATTTTCCGACTAATAGATGTTCAAGGTAGTTGACATTTTCACTATACTAATATTTCTGATGTGATGTTAACAGGTTTTTAGTTTCCACTCTTTTGTTGTAGTTCTTGACATTTTCCTGGTCAGTTTGGAAGTCTTGGATTGCCTCCTTTTTGTTACCTTCGGGTGCGTTTTGTTGTTGCAGTCTGGCTAGGAGGCGTCTGTATGTCGATAGTGTAAATGTTTAGACTGATGGTGTAATATCTATTTAACTGCATCTGTAAATGTTTGTAGTTTAACACGTCCTTTGTCCAGTGTCCCTACAACTGTGTATAATTCAACCCATCGTAGTGCTAGCGCACAAACAAATCTCCTTTTCTGACTCGCGTTTTTCATGAGGTTATATGATCCAATTGGAAAGAGTGGAGCTATTCATCAGTTGTATTCTCTCGTTCCTAGGATGGCTCATTTTTGTGCTTGACGTACTGGCTCTGGTCTGTTCTTACTCCACATTGAGGAGAAGACAATTGGAGAATTTGCATGCCTCTCGTGTTGTTGTAGTTTCTTAACACACAACATTATATGCCTTTTAGCCATACATAATCTCAAAAGGAGAACATTTCCTTTATGTGCAGACATCTGTTCTTCAGATTAAACTTCCAATGAAATCGTATCAGCTTTTAAGATTGATATGAGATGATTTGCATGTGCCTACCTTTAAATACAACCCATGTGTTTGTCAGTATGCTCTTGTTTTTTAAAAAAAATCCAATTCATGACAATTGTGCATGTAAACAAAACATTACATTAGGCATTGCTCAAAGTCGTGAAATATCTGCGTTCCTTGTGAGAATAAAAAATACTTCATAGATATTTTCAAAAGAAATCTGTAACTGACCCTGTCCCTTTCACGAATACAAATAAAATATAATTAGTCATTTGATGCACACTCGAAAAACAACTTTAACAGGGTTTTGTGCGCTCCACACAACTAGTCCATACGATGTCTACAGATGATGGGTCTATAGAAGAGTTACTTTAGAGTGTCATCTCACAACTCGGATATCATAAGGTGGATACAACAGCATGATACCCCACGTGGTCACATCATGCTGATAGCGGGCTAGCGAAAGATCTCCAAGGTAACACAACCAAAACCAAAATGTAGGTACACAAGAGAAAATAAAACATTGAAGTTTTAATTGCTGCAGTGAGAGCAACTGATGAAGTCAGATTACTGTTATTATTGAAGACTTTTACTCCGTTCTCATGGTTAAAGTTTTTAAAAGTGTTGAGTTTTCTTGTATTATTTGAATGCAATGGAGTGCATTATTTAAACTTTCCTCTTTTTCGAGAAAAATCTGAACAGCCATCGATAATCCCCCTTTCTAATTAGAGCCAGTTAGTATGTGTGTTTCATTAGTTCATCAGTTTACACTTAATAATGTTTAATCAGTGCTAAAACAATCACGAAAACTGTTCTTTGAAGTGTTGATCGGATTTGTTTTAGACTCGCAGGTGACGAGTTGATCGGTGCGTGGGAGAATCCTTTTATCATTCACTGATGAGGCATAGTATAGTTCTGACCTCGACAACCTCACCCGTGACTTGTTAACTACGTATTAATTATACACAAGCTCGTAGTTGAGTCATAGTGTGTGTACATGCACGTGTGCTGACACAAAGACTCGGAGAAATGAGATGAAGCAGCAGCACACGTAGTAGAGGAAATTACAAAATTCAATCACGATATGCAAACATCACGCATTAAGTTTAACATTACCTAGGTGTTAAGATTAACAAAACAAGAAAACGATATTCATGTCGCTTCTGCCATAACGCAGATCAACAACTACCGCGAAAAGGCATGAACAGATAATACATTATAGATACAATGATGACTTGGTAGACAACTTATTGTTTATTTACCATGTTAAGTAATGCTAAATGGTTTGCCTTTTCTGAAAAATAGAGACTGATTCGGCCAACACAAGAAATGCACGTAAATGAACGTGTCTGCACCAAACAGAAACGAATGCACCTTTCATTCGAAACTCACCAGACAGTAACATTAATACTTTATATTAAAAACAGTCTTGTTTCTGGTTCGGACGACACTGTAAAAACTAAGCAACCAATGTATGCCCCCTTCGGGGAGGATATGCTACGGGTACGGCTACAAGTCATACAGAGTATTAGAATGCTGTAAAACATACATTGTGTGTACTCTCTTCATCAAAAGGGCAGGGAAAGACTTTGCAGAATGAAGGCAAACCTAGCGGGGGAAGGAAAATTGTCTGGTAGGAAAATGAATCATTCAGTGAATAAGACATTCACAACATTAATCTTACAATAAGGTCCCCACTAACAAGGTACCTCATTTGATTGGGTGGTAAAACTTCCAATCGATAAACAAACGTTATGTACTTTCGATTGATCAGCAAAATCTTACTCGAAAAGTTATCGCGTACACGCTACTGATTTCCAAGGTAGCATTCCTATTACGCATTGTTTTCAGCTTGTACAACACAATCCCTTACCCAAAAAGCATTGTCGACTCCAAGTTTTTTTTGTACTTGCGAAAACATCCCAGGAAGAAGTACATGTATAATTGTTCATCATGTCACTTCTGAAAAGGACATAAAGATATAAAAAGATCATTGATTGAGTGTCAGTCTATGAATGTTCAATCTGAACCAACTCAAGTAAAAATGTTTACCATATCACGTTCAAACAGAACCGTGCGTACAAGAGATTTCCGGACTTTTTTTCTGCCAAGCATTTATGTTACTTCTTGTTAAGACTGTTCATCTTATTTATTTTTATAAATGCATTGTTGAATAATAAAATGGTCATAAACACGAAACTTTCCTATTGGCCAAGTTATTAGACCGATACGTCATAATGGCTGGATGTCTCCGCAACGGTATACACGTGATTGATAATCCACTTGTTATGCTGATTAGTGTTAAAAATGAAGATATTAAACAAAAGTGTTTCTGACTTATTCAAGGTTTTTTTTATGTTATCCATATAGAGTATGATGTATACGACCCTGACTTTTAATTAAACCACCCGGGAATCACGTACTCAAACTACCAGTATACACATGGCGTGTACGTGAGCCTAGTTGCCTGTGAACTCTGGCTATCGAAACGTAATTGGTCTTTTTATTGGATCAAAGTTAACGCTTTCAAACGAAGCTGGGCCTTCCGATTTTTGGTAAATTGCCGTACCACTCAACATGGGAGAAGTATACGACCCACGTGGGATATGGTATAAAGTTATAGCACCTTTCCCCTATAGTGTTGATGGGATTTAAGAGCCAGAATTAAAACAATCATACAGCAAGAAACTTTGAAATACTTGCTGACCCAGATTTACCGTTTGTTCTTGTTTGTGGACACATTCGTTTTTTAAAGGATAGGTCTGCTGTATCCCACTGCATGTTACCGGAAGTGGCAACTTATGTTGGGTCCCTTACAGAACCGGGTGTGTCCTTTGTGTCCTCTGCCTAGAGGTCATTGAAGAATCCAAAATAGAGTTGCTGTCCCCTTTGCAAAACTTGGAATCTACATATTGTCAATCTACATATTGTCAAATCTACATATTTTCAATCTACATATTGTCAATCTACATATTGTCAATATTGTCAATATATATATTGTCAATCTATATATTGTCTTACCTACGTACTCTTTCTTTTCGAGCGTGTCCCCAGACAACCGTCTTCATATGAACCTGACTAATGCGAGGACGTCAAACCCCATAGAAACAAACTTTAGACCGTTTTTTATCTTATTCGATTGTAAGGCATACAGTTATGTAAAAGATAAAATGTTCTTTATTGTTAGTCACTAAATATTACATGTGACATGTCAGAAACGAGAAGTGTTTGTAACAAGTTCATTGATGCTAAATAAAGTAGAGTGTTGCATGCTGAACCTCATTGTCAACGTGATCATTACCCTACAAAACATAAGCTATCACTCCAAAAGATAAACGAATCCTGACACCTTTTAGATCAGTTAATGTAAATATTATATGAAGCCCTACAAATTGGTTCCATACGCTGGGAGGCTTATGAAGTGCAATGTACTACATATTTCCATCGTTTTAACATCATCAGTAGAACTATATTCTAGGTTTCACATTATGAAACTGCAGATGGATGCATTGCGGATAAAAAAAACTTCAGACAATATATATTAATGTTTGTGTAGGAATGTGTAGAACTGTCCGTACAGTAAGTGTCGATGTCATGAGTGAGTTAAACTATTTTACAATGTGTAAATCAGCCCGTGCGCTAAATTAGTTTTCAAACCATGCTGAACTCTCTGGATGCTAGTTCTATAGGAATATTAGTTAACAAGCAATGGTATTAGTTAAACAAAAGTCAGCATCAGCATTTTGTTCAGAAATATGTAAGGAAATATTTTGTACAACTAACGACTTCATTCAAAAGCATTAAAAATAGATAGCATTTTGTTAGGTAAAACTCTTTATATACAACAGAAGAAATATTAACGGATGAAAAAAGGCACAACTACAGGATAAATAATGTACATATGTATGTTGCATTAGAACAATTAGCAACTCATTGATTACTTAACTGTCAGTAATAGTGGTAATATTGAATTCATGTTTATATTCCAATACGTTTAGGAAGTATTGAAGTCATATAACGTGTACAACATACACGATATGTATCTGTGATAAAAAAGAGAAAGTTCCTGCTATTAAAATCCGGAAAAATCTTTATAAAAAAAATGCCCGCTTAGTATAAATATTTCTACTGAAAGAAAACCTACTATTGTTTACTTTTCAAGTAATATGGCATTGTTTTCAGATTGTGTTACATTGTATAAGGAAGATCATTTTAGTATAAAATGAAAGTATACATGTATGCTTTACAAGCATCTGTGCTTTGTTTGAGGAAACAAATTGACAGTAAGCAAATACTTAACATATGTTGGTATATTGTATTGCAAAGATAACTTGGAATTCAAAAATGAGCAGCATTTTTTTTTTATTATATTTTGCTAAATATCTACTCAATATACTTATATATATTCTACCATAATTCATTCGACAACATAAATACACAAACAGAGTTGTTATATAGCTTATCTATGCCTATACCAAAACAAAATACACATATAAAATGGTGTCGCTACATAGATCCATGTTACCGTGCCCAATAAAGTACCAGTAAGCCATACAACACAAGTTAAGCGATTAAAAAGTACAAGTATATAATAAAGAATGTAAACATGTAAACAATTGACTGTTTGCCTACTACAATGTTATACAAGCGCACAGACCAACTCCCGTGCTTGTAGTAATAGTGGTTCACGTGCTACAACCAACAAAATAATTGACACGCAATCATCATTATTTAAATAACACACACCCAATTAAAAAATCGAACAGTAAAGCACACAGATAGGGTTGAGATGGGGACACGTCACCGTAAATATCGACCCACCTCCATGACACCTGTCGGGAACCTGGAAATGACTCAAAGATAAGAGGCTTCATTGTCCAGAAATTATCGATCGACGTGGAAACTGAAGTCATAGTAATGAGATGATCAAAAAAATATACGATATGTGATAAAAACACACATGATTTCGTACAGAACATCTGTGACTCATTACGGGTTCATCTGGCTTACTTTTATTACAATTGACTCATATTGGCCATGATGATGAAAAACAAATAAATGACTCAAAATCCTATTTACATTTTGTATAATCATCATCCTATTAACGTATTATGTAATTAATTATGTTGGAATAATACAAACACATGTGTAAAAATGGTTACGTTCCCAACTCTGACAAGAATACCTGTTTCACTCTGAGGATAGTACAATGATACAATGCTTCATATTTTAACTCTTACGATTGTAAGCCTTGTAAACGAGTACGTACATGTAAGTGTCGCAGTGTCATTTCACGCAAGGAATGTATTAATTGCAACACTGAGTGAATGAGATGACGTCATAATTTATCCGAGTTTTTTCATACTAAACGTTGTATCAAAACGTTGTATTTATCAACTCTTTTAAAATTTCACAACGAGACTCGTTCCATCCCCCTTTATTATAACACTCTCTGAAACCTGTTTGTTTTGTTACGGAGCACTGTTGAGACCCTCTATATGTAGTCATGTAATGGTCCTAACAAACGATGCCTTTACAGAAGAACATAAACTAAATACTTCATGTATTTATAGCCATTTTTACTATCGTCATACTTTCTCTCGATATGAAACTTACATCTGAAATTGGCAGTTATTGCACTCTGACTCATCATGAATTCAAACTCGTAAACGTATAAGTCATCAATTTATGTAGATAAGATTTCTGTTTTCAAACTGGCCTTTACGATTTCACGACTTTCCTTTCGATAAAATTTTGGGTTTTAGTCCTTAAGGATTGTAATACGAATACATATGTATGTACGGATGGAACCTTGAAGCACTAACGCGCTTTATCGAATTAAAGCTCTGTTTCTGCTCTTTATTACTGTAATGTGAGGTACCAAACCAATAACAGACAATCCTAAGATAAGACAAACAAGTGGGTGTCGCAACAGGCCTTCGTGATGGTTTATTGTTTAATGTCTGTTTGTGTCCTATTTTTCCTTCCTGGCAATAGTGGTTCATGAATGTGAAATACCGAAAACCTTCATTAACGTTTAAAAGAAGACACCTCCACATGGTGCAATGCTTCCAGCAGTTTAAACGATACTAGTTTTATTAATAGAGCAGCCTGCTTTCTGAAAGTGAAGAATATAATAATTATTAATTAAAACATGAAATTTAGATATTGCCAATAGCAGATAATATCGTTTCCATTATCTCCAAGGTCACAGAGTATCAATCAGGATCCAAAATGAACGTTTGAAATTGAAATAAGGAAATGGAAATAATATCAAACGCGAACAAAAGAACTTCTATGAACACTAAGTAACCGTTGTTAAATAAAATTTAATATTGCAACATAAGGACAAAATGTATTTAAAATTTAATTAAGACGTATATTACCAAAAAAAGGTGTTTCAGAAATGCAATATTTTCTATTTCATTAATGTCTAAGTAATGAATGGTCTCAAAAATGCTTCTGAATATACGACCATCAGAACGCGAAAACAAAATACACGTATCATGCAATTACGTGTTTTCATTTAATTAGCAACTGATAATCACACAGGGTAGCGTGTAGGAGAGTCAGACATTTGTCGTCAATTCATTTAGACTCACGATGATAAAAACCGTATTTACTCGTTTTAAACGAAGTTAAATTCACGTTGATATTTTATAACTCGTGTCATTTAACTGAGAACACAGCCGTTACGATAACGAGATACAGGAAAACGTCTTTTAGTAAAGTACAGCTCTAGTTGCGGTGGGAAAAAAACGTCATCAACTTTTAATATTTACTGATGATAATGTTGTCCTCCTTACTCATGGAAAATAAAAGCAAGATAAATGTACCATTCTTAGTAACCAACACCAGGTGGCGCGCTGGTACCGGTAATGACAGTTTGGATTTAGGTTTTAGTTTTTTTCTAGTTTTAGGTTCTGTAATTAAGACAATATTACAGATAAATGTGTTCTATTTAAGATATTACGCTGATGAAGTTTGATGTGTGCACACCAGAATATAGACAGGAGTGTAATCTAGAAATAGTATAACACTAGTACAACATTAGCTTCATGGTATCACGTAACATAATTTCTGCTGTAGGTTTGTGTGTACTGTCTCTTCATGACTGGAGATGTTTTAAATGTTCGACTTATCTTGTTAACGGGAAATGTTATACAATACAAGTATCATTCAAGTTACGATTCTTACAATAGTCGCGTAGAACAGATTTTATCTTGTGAACACACTTATAAAGTCTATGCATACATATCCTGTCGACTTGAGTTGACCACTCATTCCCATGTATATTATATATATAACTAATGTGTACTAGTGTCATTATACGACCAAGTATATTGGCAGAAAGCTAATTTCATGGTGTTTTCCAAAGATTGACGATGTTTATCCGGTCATCGACAGAAAACCCATACAAATAAAATTAGCATTAACAAACATACCTCGGCCAAATAACGTCTCTCATCTCCCATTAACAGTTAATTCATGGCCTCTTGGCAACGTCACAAGATGGCCGGAATAGCCAGATATATATATAACGTATCGAGTCTGATAGGTACAACACTCTCGCTGTCCAAACATCGCACGTAGAGTGGCGATCTCTGAATGACCCTGACAGCTGCACAAACGCCGTTCCGCCATTTACAGATTCTTCAGCATTCCTTACTTAACCCGATGATTGGCCATATAGCATAGCCAGTACTTAAAAGGTTTGACCGATTGTGAATGGTATCTCCTCCAACTGTTGTTGTGTCCATCTCAATATTTATAATAAACCGACATACTTGAGTTAATGCGTTTCCAATAGATATGATATATGCTTCATACCGTATCAAAACGTGTGTATACTTTGGAATCGGCATATAGCATCAACAGCAGGAGAATAATAATAATAATAATTGGAGGTTCTTATATACCGCTTTATCACAACCTAGTTCGTAGGTCGTCTCAAAGCGGTTCACAAAGAATACTGGCACTGATAGTAGTACTCTCCATGGGGGTTAATATTTAGACTTAAACAAATCGTAAATAACTACAGATGTTTAAAGACGTTATTTTTTTCTGACTTAAACCGTTTTAATTAGTCATCGCTTTACACTCGAAGCATTTTAATGCGTGTGTGTAAGTTTTACAATTAACTATATTTTGTTCTGACTAAAACCGTTTTATTATGGCATCGCTTTAAGTTTTACAATTATCTATAATGAGAACAAAAGGACGAACTAACAAAAATAATTTAAACTTGACTTAGATTGCCGTTTTATTAAATCTTGTTTATATAACAGGTGTTTTTGTGAGGAGCTTTGTTTTGGAAAAGATATGCATATCATGAATTAAACCGAAAAAAGGCGTCAACTTAAACTGATTTTAGTTACTAACGACAGTTCAAAAGAACTCGTATCAAAATACACCGACCAATGTGGTGACGTCAGTTAAGATTGTCATTTGTATCAACGGCAGATACAAACCGGCCAAATCTACTGACGTCACTAAGACCTCCCAAAGGTTACTGACTTCAATTGCACTGACAAAATGTATAGACGTGAGTGACACTAAAGATACTGACAATCAGACTAAACAAAGTAGCTGATGTCAGTGAGACAGAACAAAGAAATCACGTCATTTACACTGACCAATGCTACTAACATCACGGAGAACGTTTCATAGGTGTCCATTGAACAACAAAGTAACAGTTAGGTTTTGTTTCTTTTTTTAGAGTTTAGCAAAGGTCATTTAGGTACGTCTTCATGTGTGTGATGATGCTTCGGTGCCAGATGTGCTATATTGGTACAGGTATTTTTTCCGACATGTGATAGGGCAGATCTGACGAGGAATTAAGATTACTACCTCAATGAATTATGCTAAACGAACCATTATAGTATTCCACCCGGTCACATTAAACTGGCAAGGTGTAAAGCTGACGTTTCTCTAACAAATTTACCTTAAGTGCTGAACGGTTAATAAGGAATAACAACTTCCATTAAGGTGTTTAGCACCTTAAGGTGCTTGTTATGTGCCGGCTTTGAGGAAAAATCCATCGCCTTTCTGTTTAAGACTTTGGAATGTCCTGGCCTTGCGACAGAACTCATCGCCTTCCTTTTTAAGAGGCTTGGTACATTTGTATGTCCCGACCTAGCCATTTTTAAGGGTTTTGGTATGTCTCGGCCAGGGGACATATTTCATCGCCCTCCTTACGTTCTACAATATAGCCAAAAGTGAGTTGGAACAAAGGGAGGCGTTTTTAAATATAGAGTTCAAGAACAGAAATACAATTAAAGATTGGTTCGAAAAAATAAAGTCCCATCAGACGCAAATGGGTTCGTCGACATTATACACTTGTTATGTGACGCATTGACACATACATGTAAAAAAATCCCTGGAAAATAAGGACAAATAGTTTGGTCTTTGTATGGAACGTCCCCCTCTCCCAGTGGGGTATGGTTGTGCATCAATCATAGTCAATCATGTCAGGAAAGGTGTAAGCCACCCCAACCACAGCAAGGAGGCACCATCACTGTGGTATGGCAGCCCTTTACAAATGTTCACAGTTAATTGAGAACACCATTGCGAAAATATATTTGATCATAACAGGTAAATAATTAAAGAAGCAAATATTTAGATCGCTAGTGATCCTAGATTTTTACAATGTAAAAACGTCAACATTTTCCTTTGATTTTGCATTTTGCATTGTTTGTGTTTGTTTATAATTTGTTTTCCACTGTCCTTTTGCGCTCGCAATATAATGTAATATTGATTGTTGCGATTCAAATAAATATGAATATTGATGTTTATTATTGTAACAGACACGTCACTGACGGTAACTGTAGTTTCATAATACATTAATAATACAGATCTAAAACAGTACTTTTTCTGGTCTCTACATTTAACGACATCATTATCAACCTTGTTTTGTTTTCTATGAAAGCATCATATGTATATTTCATTGCATGTGGTGTTATCTAAGTACAACAAACGTAAATGTTTCGTATTTAAAAATGTCAGCTGTTATTGTTAAGTTTGTCGATGTTTGTTTCTACGCCTACTGTATAACGATAGGTGTAGATTTAGATTCCATTGTGAGGGCGTAGTGTATTATTACGTGAAAATGTAAGATAACATCTTAATTGAGTGTTGAAGTACGTACTTCGTAGCAGTGTAAGGTTACTTTTTGATTGTGACTTGTGTGATATTCTGTGGTAGAATGGTATAAATAGTTATAGTAATATTACTCAAAAGGAAAACTACACTATTGCATCCCAGATAAGCTTCCTTTGTTTACATTACTAGAGGGTGGCATGTGGCATTTCTATTTCTGTAGTGTACCTTTTGAGACGTCTTTAACGTTCGACCTTTGGCTGCAGTTGTTGGGCCACACATGAAGAAGTATTATTTGAAACTCATCCTCAATTTCTCTACAACAGTGCATGTAATTATACAATATCTGAATACGTATTGTGTCCTCATTTGTAACTTTGTAATAGGACAGATTGTAAATAATTATGCTTTTATTGCATTATTAATTAAAAATGTTAAGAAAGCAATACCTGCACATTGTGAGGAGCTTGATTGTTCAATACATATCAGTAAAATATGAATGCTTTTATATGTTATAATATTATTCAATGCTACTAAATGAATCCAAATCCCCGATGTTTTATCGTATCAGTTTTCGTATATAACTCATTCACATGTGATGCACTCATTATTGCACATAACCATGTCCCAGAAGATTCATAATTGCATTCAAATTCCTAAAATAATGGACGCAATATCCATTGCAGACACCGGTTTCCTATATCGTACTGGCAGGTGGTTTGAATTTAACATGTATCTACGGTTTTGTAGACAATAGAATCGTGCGCGAATGTTCGATAAACATCGTGCTCTAATGATGTATGAAGCCATTTCAATACATCCCATTAATTTTGCATATCGGCATCTGTCATCGAGACTGACTGGTGAGACGAAATTGGTGCCAACATCCGCGATTGCTGCTCCTCGTCACAGGTAAAACGTCCCCAGGTGTGTTCACTATCAGCAGTAGTCAATTAACGGGTTTGGAATAAATGAGGTTTTAAATGTATCACCTCCGTGAATTGGATCTGTTGTGATGAAAGCTATCACAACATTTCCGTTAGCTGTTGTAATACATACCACACCTGACTCATCCTATCTTCTAACATCACATATGGATGTTTAGATAACATCTGCATAGGATTTTGATATGAGACATCGTACGGGTGTTATTCAGTGTATGACTACCCGAGGTTGGTGGTGTACAAACACACTAAATACATACTGCGCCATCCGGTAACTACAGCCTGCACAGAGTGCCGTGTCATAAGCTTACACCAAAATCCATTAAACAGAGTGGTGAAATATCGCTTATTCGTAATGAAATGTCTCAAAGTTTATGTTTAAATCTCCCATGTAACACTTTAGATTGGTAGGGGTGTACGATATCTGACCCATGCCAGAGGCCGCGCTGTCTAGACCTCCCCAGTTGTTGGACCATCCCTCTCATATCCGGTCAATCTTTTAGGTTTCAACATATTTGACTAATGGTATTAAAAATCGAACATATCCTCAACGGTATATATAATACCATCAATAAATATATCTGTCACCATGTACTGTAAATACTCAAACTAAACCGTTTGACCTATAGTGCGACACATGTATATGTACGAAAGTATAACGATTCCTGTGTCATCATTATCTTACCAGCTATAAGTATGCAGTATCACAAAGTCAATATAGATCCTTTCATTATAGAATAACATTTAAATCAATGTTTTTGTGACGTCGTGCAATACGGCCACATGAACTTTATTCAAAGTATTAAAGTATAACTCATCCCTTTCCACATGAGCATGATGGGTAATAGAACCCGTCATCATGTTGATATCTGAATTAAAACTTTTAAGTTCGTGACTGGTAATGGTGATTTGTTCCCCTGTGTAAGATATTGTCATCAGTCTGGCTGATATAAAACTCGCTTTGCAACAAAAACTGACATTTAATGAATCACAATTCCAAAAGAATTTAATTGCAAATCGTTCGAGTGAAAAAATTAACTATGTCTGATACAAATATGCTATGATAGCATACTTAAACCTTATACATTTGTACAACCATTGGCCGGTCAGAGAGGCGGAAATAGATTGCTATGTTCAGAGATGATAGAACAACCGTTATCAACAGCAGGGCCGTCAGACAATTCGGGAGAATATAGACGTTTAAGAAAATGGGTCGGTCATAGTGTTGAATCTATATATACGACATTTATTTTTCTACAATTTTATCTGAAACGAAGTAACGAATAACTTTTTAAATCTATTTTGCTCTGAAACTAAACCTGGCTTGTCGTGAGGTCATTTTACAATACTTAATGTATAACATGATTGATGGCGCAGTAATTGTTATACGTAGTGCACTTGTAAGTCCTGATTGCCTTACAATAGTGATTAATCAATGTACACTTGACTATGATAATTGAAATTGTATATACAGCTGTGAAAAACAAAATTCCGTTGAGAGCAAGACAAATGCATCCTTTTCATTTAGGAGGCCTTTTATCATTCAAAGAGATTCAAGAAATCGTTAGATTGCTTTAGATAAATGGATCGTGTGTCATTGATTATATATCTAATTACTGAAGTACAAATCAGACCTGCGCTGTAATGTTACACGTATATAGGTTATCTGTATAGAGTGCTTGTATAGGGATGTCACTTACTTGACTATCTGTTTATTAAACGTTTGTGTAATTGTGACGCACTCATTAACCATATTTGTTTTACATGTCATGTAATTAATCAACGAAAGCATTGATCACCTCCCGTATCGAGTATGCATTGCTTGATAATAACATTGGCAATATGCCAGGTAAAACAATACTTCAAACATCCGTCCTAGATCATTGTTGCACAACATTAGTGTTCCGGCACGAGTCACAGGTCAAGTTCATACGAGAATTATGCGTGAGTTGACCATGGGTCAAGATATATATATGTACTAACACAGATAGATGGAGGTCCAATGTTCTGTGGAACAACATAAACCATTTGTCAATGTTATATGGCAGTATTATAAACATCAGGCGCGGGTCAAGGTCATACAGCACCAATACAAATGTTAACTGTCGGTTAAGGTTATACAACACTACTTATAACGTACACACCTGGTCTCGGTTATATGGTAGCACTACAGGGATCGCAGAACCAAATGATTTTCCATAGACGATAGTGTTAACGTTTACCACTGTCCTGGTTAAATGGGGTTATCCACACTGGTTCACCTGCCCTCATTTTGAAGAATGTCATCTCACGCACCTGTGGGAAAGAAATAAAAAAAATCTACCTATTTGAACTTTTTTTTATATAGGGGCCGCCATTTTGTATTGAATTCGGTACCAAAAATTGACCAAAATTTACAACAAATTACACACTTAATAAACTCCCCCAGACAAAAACAGACTTGAAACATTTTTAAAACTTTTTTATTCATTTTACATCTATATATATTGCTCAACACACACAAAACTTTTGAAACTTCTGCCACCTAAATATCCAACCAGCAGGCCCCGAGGCATTCACTTTCGTATCAAATCTTCTGCCCAAAAGGGAAAAACACACAATTTATTTTTTAATTGGTTCCGTGGTCCCTACAAACTTACATGAAACACTGAGACATAACTTCAGGGATTCAAAATTATTACTGACAGGAAAAAAATGTGATTAAACAGGGTATGTAAAAAGATAAATTTTGATTTATTGCGTTATTGATGTGAATATGGAACTGATTAGAAGGATCAGTAATGTATCTTCATAGCTGTTTTAGCCCGTGCACAACATCTCACATTTAACTCGGTATATGGCCGTAATGAAAACACGGACCACTGGTCAACATAAAATAGGTAAAACATGTAACGTCCTTACACAAGATAATGACATTTTAGAGCTTTATGTGTAAAGACAAAACTAGAACAGAAAAAATGTCAAAGAAATAAGAGAGTCGTCATGGTTACCAACACAAAAACACAGAGAGAAACCAGGTGTCCTTGAGGAGTAAGCGTTTGCAACACCCTGTGAGCTATCTGCCACGATCTCTTGACAAATCAGGGAGTCTATATCGTTCCCCAACGATCTTGGACCAGCTGGACAGGTATTGATAATGACCGTTAACATTCTACTGTGTAGATTGAGGGAACCTCTCCGATAGTAAACCCTGGCTAACGTACAATATGGGCCAGGCTTCATGACAGCTGTTCAAGCAAAGAAATATCACTAACGTAGTTCATGGATTTAAGGTTCCCTTGTGACCTGTGGATCGCAGTGCATTCGTACCCATGTTATGTAATTTCATGAGGATGGTCATTAAGGTAAACGTGGACCGTGAATTACTGCATCATCTGTGGAAGTTGGAGACTTAAATACTTTCATTGAGATTTGTAATGTATCTTCATAGCTGTTTTAGCCCGTGCACAACATCTCACATTTAACTTAGTAAAGAATATATTCTTCCAAAGGGTTAATCTTCATGCTTCACCATGTTTGGTTGTAAACTTCCGGTTTGTAATGTATCTTCATAGCTGTTAGCCCGTGCACAATATCTCACATTTAACTCGGTAAAGAATATATTCTTCCAAAGGGTTAATCTTCATGCTTCACCATGTTTGGTTGTAAACTTCCGGTTGTCCAAACCAGAAGCATGTAGCGCTCTTAAATACCGTTAAACATACCAAAAATGGCCTTTAAAGCCTTCGTCGGGTATGTTTCTATACATCGAGACAGTTTTCACCAGTGTTGAGCTTTTAATCTATTAAAGCTTTTAACTCAAAAGCTAAGTAATAGTATATAGTAAATGATTTAGGTGTGCGAGTCCTTTTAGGGAAATATTTCGTGCTTGATTAACATGACCTTTCACATGTTTTCTGTGTTTCCAGACATTTTTTCCCCAAAGACAGCCGCTGTAATTGGGTCTCAGCACATTTTGTTCAGTATGTGAATATATACTGTGTATATGACTTGCTAAAATCTGGGCTAAATATGGCGTTGTGCTGAAGTCTGTATAGTTGGACTGGCCCAAACATTTAGGTTTTTAATTTATATTGTGTTCAATTTACTAGAATAATTAATCCGTATGAGTTTTAATAATACAACATGTATACTGATCTTCGTATCAGGTTTCAGCACCTTGAGAGAAGAAACAGAAATAAAGCGTGCTGTCCTGCACAATCATCACCCCTCTTAGTCCTCTTCCAACCACCTCTACTCAGTTAGCAAGATAATATTAGTGATCACCAATTACCAAACGATCATTGACCATAAGTGATTAGGTCAAAGTATTGTATATAAAGGACATCTGAAATACATACACATTTATATTACGGCTGTGTAGTATATTAGCTTGACTTGGAGTTTTCTAACTTCTAACTTCAACAATCTAAGTAATGACACAAGTCAACATATAAATGGCGGTTGTCTTGTTGTACTTTTCCCGGGTTATTTATAAAGAACTAAACATATATCTTCATTTTCTGCACTAGGGCGCAAGGCATTTGTCTGTTTAACGGGACAAGAAAAAACTTCAAGCAGATTATTTTACCGGCCAAATATTTGCCTTCCTTTTGAATGTCACATCGTTAATAATTTGCAGAGCTTCTTTGGCTTTATCGGCAGGTATATGTAGTGTGTCATAATATTTTATATATTCGAAAAATCATGTCATGCTGCGATACAAAAACAAATTATGTGGCTGCAATTAGTAGTAATGCTGTTGTAATATATACTCGAAAATACACCAACGCACTATAATCATCACTCCTAAACTGTTTCGGCACATTAAACTCCTAGCTGGAAAAGAAATATGAAACGCATTGAAAAACAAGAGAATTTCATAGTTAAATTTATATTTATCATGTAAAATTAGCGACATATATATGTATAACAGCACAAGTCGCGTATATTTACTGGGAACAGTCGCGTTAGTTTCTACAAATTGATTTTTAATTTACTCTAAGTACTACATGTACAACATCCGACCTCAATATATTGCCACGTATATTAGGATCTCAATAGAATACAGAAGGAGTACGTAAGCCTACGACAATATGTAAGGTAAGGAAATGAAATAAAGTTAGAATTGTATCCAAGTTAAGGGTGCTAGAGGAGGCTGTAAGGCTAGGCAAGTAAGCAGTTAAAACACAAATCGAAAACATAACCATCAAAGGACGATTGAAAAATCGGTAAAAGATAAAAGGGCATACAAAGTTATGTAACTTCATTTCATCCCGTTAACGAGATAGAACACGCTGAGGATCTCCAATCGTCACGATGGTAGCTCATTAAAACACTCGTGATGACACTTTCAGTTCTGGTAATGCTTACAAAAACGTCAGACAAATGAGTCCTCAACGTGGATATTGGTACCAAAAAAGATGAAACTTACTTCAGCAACACTGCAGTTCTTTGCTCTAAGCTGCGTAAAGATAAACAGCGTAATGCCGTGTCTTACAACGTGGAAACCGTGTTCTTAATGCAACGATAGATCAAAACTCTAAAAATGTCAAAGACTGTTTACACAAAAACAGAACTGCTAATCAGATATATTTAGACGTGATTGCATCCCCTAGCTTGTCTCCGTGTTGACGCTATTCACATTAGAAAATATCTGAATGATGTTATTGTCTAGTTTACATTTCTACATACTATAAATGTTGAATGTTTGCCATTTTGCAATGCAAATAATTTGACAACAGGCACAATATAATGGTTTTGCCAGTCCATCATAAAAACGTTGACTATCTAAAAGCTTATATAAGCATAAATCATCAAGAACAAAATCTGCAAATCTTGTAACAAAAAAAAACAAGCCAAATATAGCCAACACTGCATCGAAATAGTTATCACAACATTGAACAATTAGACCATCGACCTGTGTTCGTGTTAACGAAAGTCGGCTCGAAGTCACAGATGTCGACAACAGGCAGTCATTTGCTTACAAACAAGTATGGCATTTCATGCAAGAGCTGAAGAAAGGTGTATCAACCTTCCCATGCTATTTCAAAGTGTCCTAGTGGAAAAATTGTGTTTGTCAAGTTTTTATTAGCAAACTTTTAGGTCATGGACGGTAACTATATGCACCCAAGGTTTCGATTGGTTTAAAGTAGGTTATATGGCAGGTCAAGTATGAGTATACGTCAGACATCGTTGTGTTTCAGGGTTCCAAGGTCAAGGCCAATCTCACTCACTTCTTTATAAAGTAAGAGTTTGTGTTTTGGCCTCCTAGTCTTACTGCAGAATAAATACGGTAATGTGCTTAACTGCTACAAATGAAAGACATGACCAAGACACATAAAAACTATATTGTCTATATCCGTCGTCATATACGATACACCCTATAGGTACGACGTTAAACCCAAAACAAGTCACATGACCAATATACATGAAGATCCATTGAAAGATATCGAATAGTGCAGACGCGTTTCGAGTGTCACAATATAGTTGATGTTAGTACAACACATGTTTATTTCTAGAACAGTGATTTTATATAAAATAATGGGTCATATATTCAGTTTATTTTTAATCTGCACTTGAATGTGGGTGACGATACCTCTGGCCCCAAGACATGGAACGATCTTAAGTCTAAAAGTATTTTAAGTTTTGACCTGACCAATAACAGATACATGTAACGTCCTGAAAAGTGACGTCATACGTGATTGTCTAGGTAAAACCTTAAGTGTAAGAGTGTTTTAAAGATCCCGGGGCCGTATCCTAACTATCACTTGTTTTTCTTTTGACGTCGACAAAGATGTTACATGTGTCGTGATGGACGCTAGTTATCAAATTATTAAAACTAAAGTCATTTCAAAGCATACTGTCAGTAGCGACTGTAATAACATATAGTGATATTGATCAAGCTGAACTTGAACAATTGTTTAATGAAATTGTTAGATGTATTCAGATTTTATTAACCCATTATCCTGATTGGTTATAATGTACGGTGGTTCATTTAGGACATGGGCAATCTTATTTTCTACATTAATTATCTCGAGCGCTCGACATAACTTCTCGACCACTCGACATATTATCTCGAGCTCTCGACTTATTATTTCGGGCGCTTTACTTAGACTTTACGTATGAATCGCTTCATAATATTAGTATTGTATTGAAATCGTGATAGTAGATTTTCTGTCAGGTCAAGATTTTTGTGTGGCTTTCAAACGTCCTATTATGACGTCGTTGTACTATGACGTCAACATTTTATGCAAAGACCTTATGTTTCCTCAAGACGTCAGGCTAAATTCCATTTATTTCATTGTAACACACATTTGCATTATATATCAAAATGATATAACCCTCATATGGATTTTTAGAAAATTAATATGTGAAGTTTAATGTAGTTTCGAAATGTATTATGCACCCGTTTGCAGTGTTCTTATTCGTGCGAACAGTTCTAACTTGTTATGTACAATGTAGAGAGGTTGGATATCGAGATGACAAGTCGAGCGCTCGTGAAGTTATGTCGAGCGCTCGACATAACTTCTGTAACAAATAATATGTGCATGTCCTTAATGTATCACCGTAGTTATGAGATAAGACAATACTACATACCATTCCTTCGGAGCAGCGTCATAAAAAGAAAAAACGTTAAATCTTTTTTCACTTAAATCTATGAATTTGGCAATGAAGGATTCATCCTGTTGTCCTACGATATCAATTTGTCATTATTCTTTTTGGATATTTATATTTTTCTTTCGCAATATTTCGTAATAAAGTATTGAGGTCGTAAAACAATATTAACAGCGATAAGAGATTGTGAAACTCTGTGATTTGTGGATAATCAGATAGGCATACAAATGTTCGAACCAACGGAGACAATGGCTTCTTTAACAGTCGTATAACGAATAAAACAAACAATCAAATGAGTCACGTGACAGCGTAATTAAATGTGATTCACCAGCTGCAGGTTGCTACATGTAAAGATTGACAGACGGAAGTGGGGTGATATCAACACGGATGACCCGTTAACAGCAACTAGAAAAACCTTGTCGTTTTGTCCATGAGATAACGGCTGATATATAGTTGACTGTGGTCGTGAAGATGATGCTATCATGTTTGTTGGTGTTAAAACAGCCCATGACATCCACCAGTCAGCCCGATGGTGTGTCAGTAAGGCTGATACCCGTACTGATTAGTAAGATATAGGCCGCTCACACCTGAACAGGTTATAACGCACGTAATCAAAAACACGTATTGCCTAAATAGCTTCACCTAGACACACAAAACGCAATAAGTTTTTTTGGTAATAAAAATTTCAAAAAATATATTTGTATATGCATGAATTCTAAACTATTCGTCTACTTATTTATATATAGAACTTTCAAACGAATTCTAATAAAGGTAGATTGCACAGCCGCAGATTGGGTTTAGTACTCTCTGATAGAAATACATGTGATAAATGGCACAATGATGATGCTAGAAACAAGTTTATTGTATATCGAGTTCTATCTTTTTATATTTATAAATGTACATCTTTGAAAAGAATACATGTAAAGGGGTCAATAACTTGTCATAATACCATACATGACTGGCTGTAGAAATGATTGCTAGTCCATTAAAATCTTCATTGAGTTTCTTAATAGAAAACAACAAATAACTACTTCAAACCAGAAACCATATACCACACAAAGTGGATACTGTGAGATCCTGATAGCAACTTCCGTACGCTAAATTCTGCTGAGATGGTTTATAACGTCAATGATATCAAACAGGCATATCATACAACTGGTGTCGCCACCATGTCGAATAAAAATCCATCTAGGAAATGAACCACATTTGTTTTTTGCTTGTAGGCATTACTCTATCATGAGAAATGGTCTTAACATTACATCAAGGGCACACCTACTGAAAACTCTTTGTTTGATTCTTTAGGGAAATAGAACGGTTCTGGATGAATACGACACGTGTACATGTATATTTACCTATATCCAACTAGTTTAATGGCATCAAATCGTTTTTCTTACATTGTAGTTCGATCTTCTCCACCTTTGGGTCTCCTCCTCTTTATCAGATGATCATGATATCCTCCAATACAGCTGAATTTCCATCCTTCTCAAGTGTGTTTATATCTGTATAACTTTATAACAGGAAAGAGCATTGATAACGTTCGGAAACTTATAGAACAGTGTAGAATAAAATCTTGTGATTCACGCTTTATGCATAAACATTGTAGTATTTATACGAGATTATCTTAATGAACATTCCCAGGCCTGAGAGTAAAGTTTTCTGAAGCCCTGGAAACCTGTAGACTCTACAAGTATTGCATATGAATATATCCGAATCTCCTATCCATCTCCGTGGAAAGTAATCGTTACTGAACAAACAGTCAACGTGGGTAAAACAAACCACTCGACCAACACATATCACTTCCGCAAACTCATGTCACCAGTAACTCATAATCGGTCTTTTCATTGTCGTATATATTAGTTCAGTCCGGTGGTACCAAACTTCAGCTTGAGAAATGTCATAATTGTATATTGAACGTTAATTATATATATTTATGATGGTCTACATATTTTGAATCATGACAAAACAATTACAGAAACATGTGATAAACTGCACGTAAACATATTGGAGCAACTTTATGAGGTTTCGAATACATTGACAAATGTAATTCGTCAGCATAATACAATATCCGACAATCGTATTTAATCCATGATCACATCATGATACCGATATATTTACATACAAATCTCTTACTAGTACCATCACGTTTCGAAATGAGAAGGTCGGCTCAACCAACACTTTGAGGGAAGTGCCAAAGTTTTTTTGCACTCATAAACGTTTATGAGTAATAAGAACGATAGCAGTGAAAATAGAAAAAATGAGTTCTTATATGAGTCAGTGAAAAACATGATAGGAAGATATGGCCCGTTATATATGTCGTCAATTAGTGAATCGCGCATAAAGGAATTAGGAACAGCACAGCAGCACTGACCTTGTACACGTGGAGATGTATGCATTGGATGATGTTGTATTTTGACTACATCTGAAAGCCATATTTGTCAAATATTTTAGCGCAACGCATAAAAGCTTGACAGACAGAAAGACAAAATTCATTCAGCTTTAAGTTATCGTTTCCTGTCCAACTGGAGATTTGTTAATGCATACCGTATATACCCTGTCTTCATAATTGTCGGGAAAGGCCCGCAGATGTCTTCCCTTATCTCATAAGCAAAATATGCTTTACTAAATGACGAGTCTTCGTTCCAAAACTTAAGTGCTTTTCACCTCGCAGGTTCTGCTTACGTGGATCTTATTATTAGATTTGAAGATGTACTTGTAAGTAGATGTACTCTGAAACCCGTACATCTCATTCTGTTCTATTTCTATGCACTTCAACAGAACGCACTCGGTGTTCACAATTCTTCAGAAAACTCTCTTCCAATGTACGAAACAGAAAAAAATCCAAATTCCCAATCATTAGTTGAAAAGTTAATTAAATAAAGCTTTACGTGCAATTGATTTTCTCGTCTCAACAATAACTTTTGATGAATGTTATCTTAACTTTGCAAGTTCCATGATTAAATGTTACAAAAGGCCGTGCAAGTATACGGTTAAAATATGGTTTTGATGGATAAAGGGTAATTTGCGTTCCTCGAGACAAGGTCTACTCTACATCAGGTCGAGGGGTAACTAGCGTGTCGCCCATATCCCGAAATCCATGCTATTATTGTCTTGTCAAACGGTAACGAAACGACTACACATTTTTAAAAAGCAATTTTCCAATCGCAATATACGACATTTTCCGGAAAACTGGCGAGGTAGTTAGCCCGATGAGTTATTTTATTCTTGGGACATACATGTGGCTAAATCGAGAGGCAAGAGGGCAATAGCAAAATAACAATAAATTAACAAGATACGTTTGTTATAGAAAGATCAAGGACATGTATAATAAAATGTACTACTGCTTGCAATTTTAATTTTGAGGATAGCATTTTCTCGTTAACTACCTACATGTATGTTATCCATTTAAAACATTGATCTCCCATCCAACTGTCCTGCTTTGAACTAATAGTTATCGTTATGACTAATGTATATAATGGCTATATCCCTAAACTTTTCTACCAGTCGTGCGAAAAGCTTTGAAAATGAACGCGGCGTCTTCGAGTTTCTGACAGCTTGCATATAGATGAGGCTCCAAAAATACATAGACCTCTCCTGACCTGTTGTTTTTGTTCGGTTTTCTGTATTTTTTATATCTCTTTCTGCACATTTCTTTCAGCAAAATTTGGTTCATGATAATAAAATGTTTAATGTATGGTTATTTCGGGATGTTTCTGGTTCCCTTTGACTTGGCCTATATCTTTCCTTAAAAGTTTCATCGGTCTTTTCAAAACCACGTTTGTATGTTATTTACAAATAACATGTGGTTGCAAAAACAAATGAAAATGAAATAAATACATAATAGGTCTCTCAAACGGCACATTGTGAGGGAAGAAGAAAAAATAACTGAATATAAAATATTTTCTGCAAATGGACTTTCCAAACCTTAATATCAAAATCAACTAAGCTGTTCTATTTTTATACAATATCTAATAGGGTTTAATAGGATGTTAGTGGACGCAGGCATTGCTGCCTCTGTATCCACATCAATATAATTTGAAATACAATGTGGTAAACATAAAATAATTCCATATATTAAGACGCTGTATGATCGTACTTTTTTAAGTTTTCTTAAAGTCAAATAAGTTACGAGATAAAATAACATCTTGTTGGAGACTATTTCAAAGATCAATTATTCTTTGGGTAAAGTAAAGTTTCCTAATATCTAAATGACAATGTTGTTTGAGTATTCTTTTACTGCGTTTAACGAACACAGATCGTGCGGAAAGTGGCATACATCCATGCACAGTATATATCCTGTAGTCTGTGTTTGTTCCAAAACATGGAAAGCAGTCAAATCCATGGAAGCCTGTTGAAATAATTTACGAAAGCTCTGTCGTTTGTGGTTCTTTAAACGAAATTCGCCAATGTCGAGATCAAGTGACAATTTAGCTGATATAATTGGTTTGAAAGCCGAGTTGTTTTTGTTCCTACAACTGATGCATATAACGCGACAGAAAAATCTACAGAAAATAGGATAAAAAAACTGTACCTGGGGGACGGTGATGTAACGGCTGATGACTCAAACTTGCAATAACAAAACAGAGAGCAATCCAACATTTACCTGTGTTGGTTACCGCCAGGTATGACTAAGCCCTACTCCAGCATGGCACTATCAGAGACATAGTGAGGCCATCAATTATCCCGGTAGCGTGATGAAGTTGCGTCTCGTTTCCATTTTTGATAGCATCAATAGCAAGTTTATGACATTGAAGCAGCCACAAATCGCTTAACAGAGCTGCATTAAAAACAATTGAATCACAACGAATTGTTAGAACTGCTGTCACAAAGAGTCGCAGTTACAATGTTGATCATACACAATCCGTTTCGAAAAACGGCACGTGCATTTTAATGCAGGCTTCAGTGTACAGTGTTGACGGAGAAGGTGAAACAAGTAAGCATCTCAAATGACAAAGACCAGCATGAATCATTTTGGCACAAAATCAATTTATAGATAATTGACGAGTAAATACTGCCACCATGTAATGAGCATTTATTTACATTGTCAGTTCCGGAACTTTTCCCATCAAATTGTGCATACCTTTTACGTTTAAGTTATACCATGTACGCTAACCGTATATAGTCATTGATCCCTAATAACACCTGGCGAATATTTAGTCAAAGTGTTTTAAAAAGAGTATATGTTTATTCGAATTTAAAATGATCGTTTGTCTATATCCAAAATTTAAAATTTAAGTGTTAAACAGTTGTTGGAGAATATTACACTTGGAATTGGACGAAACCCAATAGAGAGTAACTTTGTTGCTAAGACAATCGTAAAGGAACGTAAGATCAAGATGCTTTTTTACTTTTTATTAGCAAGCACATTAACACTATTCACTTAAATATATATATTACATAAAAAAAAATTTTACTAGGGTCGCTTCGTGTAAATGTAATAAAAATAAACTGTATTTTCAATTTTACCATTTAAATGCAAAAACAAATGATAAAATTATTGTATTGATATATTATTCTGTCCCCATTTCTATCAAAATGCTATGCATAATTTTTTGTCAACAAATAATGATTGCTTTTCTAACTTGAGATATTTTTCATAACATGTTTGGTTTTTTGTTTGTTTAATTTTTGTAATGGGTTTAACGTTCTCGCTTTAACTAAGGTCATATATTTACATTTCTATTCCTATCGACGCAATTGGGATCAGGGTCATTTTGTACCTTCTCTTCTTGCCTCAATTAACATGAAACAACCATTAGAATCAAACATTTTGGTGACGTTAAACTGTTTCAGGAATCCCGTTTGCAGGGGATCCAACATTAGTCACCCTCTAAGATATATGCAGGTCTATTCTTTTTCCCGAAGCTGCACAGAGATTCGGAATACATCTGTGTCAACATTCCCCGTGACAAATACATGGCAATCATTGCTACCATAGCACCAATAGCCGCTCAGCTTTAAACAAATGTTTATTTAGATAGAGGCCATGTTTACTTTATTTCATGTCATTTTGTTAAAATCACGCAAGATGAACATAAAAAAGTAAATTCAGGAGAACAACACTGACACGAGTAGGAGCCGTCGGGGAAGTGGATCATACAGTGGTATTGGTTTAATAGCTTTTAAAATTGTCTTCACACATTGTATACTTAAGGCTTGAAATGTACATTTTAACATTTATGATACATGAAGTATAGCACTTCATGGAATCACGTTTCATACCACCAATAATGATGTTGTAAATACAATTTGTTTTTATCTTTTTGGGTGGTTCCTCTTAGATCATGATTTTTTTTAAACAAAAATGGCTGGGAACAATGACGTGTATATACCATATCTGTCCGGTCCGTCTAGATCTTCATACCAGATGTTTCGAGGACGTTAAAACCCAGGTTGAAAACAAAATTTTGTCAGGCGACAAACGTAAATCTAAACCAATTCTGGAGTTTCCATTACAATTTGAATTTGACATCACGCTACGACTGGTCCCCGATTGCTCCGATATTCAATAGTCCTTCCTGTTACTGGTTTATGACAAACTAACTTTGGTTTGTCGAAGTGTACAACAGAAACGTAAATATTCAAATATGTACATTGACAAAATGCAATATGTGGATTCGAAGCATAATGTTCACTATTTTATATATTATAAATGTGTATATAGTGTGTATGCTTCAAGCGATTGCAAACAAGCCGTTGCCTTTCGCCTCGCCTCGTAGACTCTGTCGTGATGTTGAAAGACAAAATGAAATGCATTGCAGTTGCAAGACAAATAGGTTCGACCCCTGGTTTGGATCAGTTTATCCTGTAAAAGAGCATGGAAGGACGCAGATATCGTTCATTAGCCCTACAAACACAGGTACGGAAACATTATTAGTGGACACTGGTCAAGTATTCAATGACAGGGTTGTAAATAAGTGATTCACTCCCAACAGCAGTAGTGTATTCCCCGACAATAAATATTTCAAAAACACTAGTCATAATTCCTTCTGAATTTACACCTACAGTCACCCAATGCTTTACTCCCTTATAGATTATATACATGTTGTATCTCTCCCATAACTGCAATAACTTTAATCTCTCACATCTCGTGGTTTATGGTGGATAATTACACAGTTTGGAATACCCTCGTGCGGTATGACGTCACACCGGCATTCGTCTTAGTTAGAGGTGAACCCCTACGCAAACGGAACAATTTTGATCACACCAAAATGGTGGTCGATTTCTTCCCTACGTTTTTACAATGGCGTCTTATTTTAAACAAGCCAAGAATGTTGTGTAAACTACATATACCTTGGAATTGTCACTGTACTTCTTCGATTTTTCAAATTACGCTTACTATCGATTCAAATGGATTGAGTAATTACTTAGGTAAAAGTAACTGAAATCGATTTTATGTTTTTTTTACAAACGGCGTAGAGTAGAACCTAGGAAAAGGTTAAAGTCATTCATAATGGCGACATTTCTTCTATTAAAACACTACATTGTATGTGTTGGGCTCTTACATGTTGCGACGCTGGTTCCCATCAGGTTTTACTGTTTACACATGTCTGTATTACAAATATAATAACATCTCAAACTGTAGCTCATCTCCTTAACTATGTTATGACCATTGTGACGATACAGATATCATTGCGGTTTTGTTACGGACAAGTAAACCATTACTCCCTTTGCATCAATTTCGTGGGGTTGCATGTAGCAGTCGTTTCATATTTAACTTCGATAGAATATCCAACAGCATTTTATTTTGCACTGTGATGTATTAATGATGCCTCAATATTGCATAAAGAAGAATTGTAATTATCAAGTACATTTTGTCACGTGTACGACGTTTTTGCCATCCTATTCAAAAGCTTATTCTATATCTATAAACTGATTTTTGATAATGATCTGTATAGGCAACCTGCATTTTTTTCATAATAAGATTAAACCTTACACAATCCTCTAGTGTTTCTTTAACGTCTTAACTCCTCAGCAGTTAATTTTACTTGTAGGAAATAAAGTTTGGGTTTTGGTTTTATTTTTTTAACGTCCCAATTTTAGGACGTGTTTTCATGTGTGTGTGGTTGTGTGTGCGTGATGGAGGCAGTCGATTTTGTTGTCCCACGTAGAGGACACAAACATCTAAAATCTACAGGGGGTTCCCACATCATCTTCCTTTTATAACATAAAGTGAGTACCAGGGTGTATTCTGTTCTCAATCCTAGAACTGCAGGGGTGTAGATATAAGACAAGTATAGACTTGTGGAAAAGTTCAGGTAAAAAGATACCTTTTTAACCTAATTAAAGACTTGTTTTAAAAGATGGGGTAAGGATTAATTTATTGCAATTTATAAAGTTTAAAGCCATATCGCACATTAATCGAAAGTGTATAAGTGTCAAGTGTAAATAATGTAACTCAAATGATGGCTTACTCATTATCTACTTTGTTTAATACTTCAATTTCTTACTATTTAAAGCAATGGAAACATATATTTCAATTTAAATCAACCTAACGATAAACAATCATCAAAATAATGCTCTCTTTTCTCTCGTTTGGAAGAACAATTTTCAGCGTAGGCTTGAAACATTCACTTCTTCAAGGAATTTCCACTACCTCTCGTTTTACAAAGTATGTCAAGGACTGACAATAAAAAACATAATATTTTAAATTTCCTACATGGCTACATTGTAACAGGAGCAACGCAGAAGCTGAACACTATACGACCATTATATGCCGTACAGCATACATCTAGCTCACTGAATGACGAAGTGTCATCTTATGTAGTCTTGTAACAAAATTTGTCCAAATATTGAAACGTAACACGACAGAACTTCATTTGTGTTATATTGCTCTGGAAATTTTAAATGTAAATGGGTGATTTTAAATGGGGAAGCGACTTCATAAAAAGACAAGGCACTGCGATATTGGCTTTGCCTTTTTCTCAAAACTCTGTTTAGGAGAATTGTCTCCCTGTGCCCATACATGCATTCCAAATTTTCAACAAATGGTAATAACGATTTAAAGAGAGGTTCGAGACCCTTTTTCAGTTTGCGACACTCCCCCCTTCTCACGATACAAAGGTATAACAAGTTAGATGAATAATAAACAGACTGTCAAAAGTCGTTATAAAGAGGAAGTCTGGTGAATGTTGGTGACATATACTCACAAAAAAAGATAACCTGCGGAATATCGTTAATTATAACATGACGTTTTAGTGGAAAGTGGGCTTAGTAGGGACATCTGTATCGGAGAGCTATTTTTCATTCATGTGTATGCATGCACTCTCCAACCCCTTGTCAAGAGAAAACCTGCTAGAATTTTGTAAAGTTACCCTTTAAGCAATGCCGTGACTATCTAAACAAGAGCAAGACCGAGACATTGGTATGCTGTAGGTTGGAGTGATGTGATATCAAGTTGCAAGACAGTCTGTGTATGACGTAAAAGCATTAAACGTTTTATTGCAACGTTTCAACGCGATAGCGTCGACATCCGACCGTCCAAAAAGTGGTATACCACGAGTTACCAACTGTGTGAAGACCGCCGGAGGATATATATAGGGCTGCTGTTCTTGCTGATGCTTTGCTTAGACGCTGTAAGTGGACAAACCATAACCAACGTATTGAAAATGAACCGCATGCATGACAGAACAGGTCTTGTTTTAAAGCGACGTACATCGTACCAGTTGGCTAAATCTGGCTCAAGAACACGACGGATGGCTCACAAGAAAGAGAAATAATATTTGGTTTTCGAATAAGTCCTGTTTCTGTTTTATATGTCCCGTTAGGTGTTAAGGGGGAGGGGACGCTTACGGTATCGCCTGAATCGGCCCTTCCATCTTAGCTTACAGAAGGTGCAACAACATCTCCGCTAACACCATCCGACGTTACAGAAGCTCTATAAGGTAGCGTTTCAATACAGCGACCCTAATTATTGGTGGCCATATACATTATAAAGCACGTGACTTGCAAATATGACCCCCACCTGTCTTTAACATCCCAAAATATCACTGAACCTAATTGTTATATAAGCATAGCTTAGTGCATCCCCTATGGGGCAAACACCATCGTAAATAAATTTGTACCGATGCGAAAATCCTTCGATAGACTTGCGCAATGAATTAAAAGACAGTACTAGACAGCGAATCAAGGATACAAAAGACTAGAAAAACATCTATGTACATTGTAGACAAAAGTACAAGCTTATTGCAATGGAAATGTAAGCTCAAAACTTGACGATGTTCTTGATACATAGAAAAATAGTTTTAAAATCCCTTTTAACACAACAAATTCTGGAAATTATGACATATCTTTAACAGGTATGGTGAAGGACACTCTTACAGAGTTCTTCACAAAACGGAACAACAAACAGCATGAAACGTAATGCGTTGAGTAGGACTAACTGAAAGAAGGCAGCATTAATCGATGACATTTCTCTGGAGGTATATCCAAACGCTACAGCTATAGACGTACTTTTCTTATTATTTAACAAACGTTTTGGATCAGGCACAATACCTAACCAATGGACAAAGGGGAATATAAATCCAATACCAAAGTCATCCACTACAGATCCGCGCGATCCTTCGGGTTACTGTGGAATAAGGCTTGCGTCTCCAATATATGAACTGTGCTGTATAGTGTCTTAAATCAACGAATGACTTTGTGGAAGGGCGCTAGGGTTTCTGGAAACAACATTCACTTCGATCATCGATACACCTAAAGCCCCGAGGAAATATCCGTTTGCTGCCTCCATTGACTTTCGTACGAGGCTTTGGACTTTGTCGGCAGAACAGTATTATGTAACAAGCTGCACAATCTGGAAATTGGGAGTCACATGCTAAATATTTTTTTATAAAATTAAATTAAATTGTAAAATGTTGCATGCGAGTCATTGAGATGAATTCGAACTGTTTCTGTGGTAAATTTTGATACAATTGCATAAAACAAGGATATTTTCATCTGCAGCGTTTCGTTCGACTTTCGACGGAGGAAAACTATTGTTTTAGTAATATAATAATGCTGATGGTGTAGTGCTACAAGACAGTAATAGCAGAGACAGGGGGTTATCTTCGAAAACTGCTAGGTGCTTTAAACATTTGATGTGGGGGAAATAAAATGTCTACTACGGCCAACATTCCAAAAAAAAGTACATTTCAGGACACTTTCAGTACCAAGAACCATCAGGATATTTACATGCAGGGACACAGTTATTGGTAACATCAATATAGTATTACATTCCTACACTTGTAACTTGTCTTGTGGTTTCGGGACACACATGGCTTATATTTGATATCGAGCAGTATCTACATGTAATTCGGTAAACATTTGAAGTGATCTGGATGTTTTGGTTTAATTTGAAACATTTACGAAACTTGATTAATATCTGGTGTAGTCAGTCATCAGCTATATGATGTGGCCACATATGGATCGGGGATCCAAATACTATTCGTGCATTGATGTTGTACAAAATTAACCACACTACGCGTAATATGGAGCAAGGGAAATGTGCACATAGCGTACACTGCAGTACATGGCGATACTAGATGAACCCCGACCACAGGAACACAGTAAAGAAATATGATACTGTATATAAAGATAACAGAAATCATTATAGTATGGACAACTGTAGAGTGGACAAAAAAAGTGATGGTATAGGCGGATAGGAAATGCGGGCGAAATGTCTCAATTGTTACTTCCGGTTAAAGGGACATTTTGAAAGGCTTTCCAGATAACGAGATAAACCGGCACATAATTGACAAATCGATCATATAGCTAGACAATATAAACGCAAATACAAACTTAAATGTGTATAATGGAGTTGAATACTGGCTTTACAGGGTTAATATACGAAATGACGGAAATTATCATTATAATGGCGAATTAAGCTCACTTTTAAAGAAAGATAACTTAATTGTGTTATTCAGTTATGGAATGATATAAATTATACGTACTCCCCTATTTAACGAAGAACAAATCTTTATACAATAGAATATCAGAAAATTGTTGTCCCAAATCAAGGATGGATCAAGTCCTTTGTTGTGTCGACAGGGAGGCAACTCGTACAAAAACTTTGTTAAATGTTGCACGTGTATAGAACTTTGTTGATTATCACACGGACTTATAATTAGATAGCATCTAATTCTGTAATAATCATTTTTTTTATTGTTACATTGAAAGGAATCATAGGTAATTGCATAAACATGTAATTTTAATATGTGTAATGTATTGGAAAGAATCGATAATGAATAACTTCTACTATGCAGCTACCTGCGTGGTTTTTTTTCTTTGGTACATGTACATATATGCATCATATGTAAATTTGTAGGTAATGATACATATTTCTGCTAACTTAACGTTGTATGCGATTTGTATTAAATCTTCATCGACAAAGAATTAACGATAGACAACGTATTGGACCGTGTAGTGGTAATGCCAGGCCTGGTCTGAATGCCTGTTTTTACACCCGCATCTGTACC